>LUCH01000548.1:179553-191823 GCA_013368495.1 Paragonimus heterotremus
CTTATTTGATACTACCATATTTTGGTTATTTTCATCATTTGACTGATTAGACCACTACACCTTCAAAGTTTTCTGATGCGTTACCACTCAACCAGACGGCGTTGTTCGAAATCAGACATATTTGCGCGCTAACCCTATTTTTTCTCAGGTATTACGACCTCACTTAAAGGTACAAGAAGAAGCGGGAAACCCAGACAGCAACGCTCAAAACTGCAGTGTCCATGAAGCCGTCGGCTGTAAAACTATTCCTAGTTGACCAGATACGTTGATGTGGCGAGTCTTCCACTTCCACCGTTCGTGCGAGTACTTCAATGTTGTTTATCTTATCCAAACGGTCCTAATATAATGCGTGGTGGGCACACCCTCAGCTACATTTCGCAAAGCGCCGAACAAACCTAACGCCCTTTTCTTTCAAGAGTTCTTGGGTTGGGCAGCCGGTTTTGGTCGAGCCGAAACCCACCAATGATCAAGGATACCAGTATAAGAATCCCACCTGTGTAAAAGTCACTCTCGATCGACCCTACCCCGTGCCATCATTCTTTTTGCGCATCATCTTGTAACTGTGGCCAGCAAAAAGGAACTTTCCTCTCGCTTTGGAACATTCAAGTCCTCCGTAATACTTACTAACCTGCAAATGGTTCATCTCAGTTACCACCAGCGAAGTAGCGAACAGTAGTTTCGACCCATTTGGGTCTCATCAGCACCACACATGCCAGGGGATCGAATCAATGACCCATGAATAAGTGGCCGATTGTAGTACGAGCATTTATCCATTAGACCACGGGGTCATGGTCGTCGAGGTTGCAGGAAGGTATGTGTATTAGTTGCCTTGGCCGTTGCGCTTCCTTTTGCTCATAGGCTGAATTCAATCTAATGGATAAGTGCTTGAATGACAATCTGCCACTTAGTCACGGGTCATGGGGTCGGTCCTCTGGCGTGCTTGGCGCCGGTGAGACCCAACTAGGTCAAAACTGTTGTCCACCACTTTACCGATGGTCAGTGGGACCGACGGTTTTGCAGAAATCCTTTCTCAACCCATTCTGGGGCTGTGGTAAATGCTTGATCGTTTACAGGCCAACTGCGAAAAGATTGCAGCTTATGAGCAAAAGGAAGCGCGACGGTTAAGTCAACCCACCAACCTTTTGGGAGAGAGTTATATAGCTACTATATGAGGTAATACATTTGACAGCCGCGCCAGTTCGCACATTTGAGATAATCTTGGTTGTTTACCCACACTTGTTTTAGTCAAATTGTCCATTTTGCATCATCCTTCTCAGGACTAACAACACAACTCGCTCCGAGACAACTTTGACTTACGCGTTTTTCTAGACGCCATTTTTCGGAGTCACTACCAATACGCTGGGATCAGCGCACTGAATCTTTGTTTTTCACTGTCTTTCGGTGCTCGTTAGTGAGTATTGATCGGGTATAATTCTTATGTGCTAGTTCCACCACACGAGAGAAGTTTGTACAAACCTCCGCTTGGACAGTTTAAGGTACACTATACTTGTCTTCTAGATGCGACTTCCTGAGAACCACACCTTCACGAACTTACTAAGATTGCAACAAAATATTTCGAACGAGGCTGATAACCATCAGTGAAATCCGCAGCTGGCGGAAACGACCAGTTAATCGTCAGAATCGTAAATATCCGTGATACGAAGATTGCATTGTTATAGTCGAAGTGGTACAAGTGAAGAGCAATGTTGTCGTTGAAGAAACAACGGACATATAGTTGGATCATTAGCGATCAGATGAGTTGGCATTGAGCTGTATACAAATGACAAACCACACTCAACCGTAGTCAGTGGGTAACTAACTAGACAGTGGGTAGTTTGTTGTTGATGAAGTTTGACATATTACCCATGTTTACACCGTCCGATGTGCATCGCAGATGAAAACAACCACGTGATAGCGTCAGGTGAATTCGTTTTTAGGAACGACATTTTGTCGACCGGTTTCTATCTGAAATAACGAAAGGGGAATAAACTGAACATATGATGCAGAAAGATAACCAACCTGTGAACATGATGGCATGGGTTCGATCGAAATGTGCTTCGATACTCAGTGCGAAGTACAGAGCAAACGCAGTGTGACAGGAAATTACAAACTCATGTATATCTTCCAATTCACGCAAAAATGTGCGTTTCTACGAAGCGGAAGCGCGTATTCCACCACGGAGAGTCCGTTGAGGGCATCTTCACAACTCAAAATAGGTTACATAGACCACTGGTGAGTTTTATCGTGGTCTGCTGCTTCATTTATCGATTGTTATCGTTTGTTTGAGCAGTGTTGAAGGGTGGCCTTTCCTTCCATTACTTTCATCAAAAATAATTTTCATCAATCGTATACATTGTTACACCAGCTACTGCAAGCGTCTCTTATTCCATTATTTGGTTTAGACCATGTAAAGTTCTCATTACTAAAAGTGGACGATCTCGTTCTATGTTTGTTCTTGGGTAGTCTGTAATTCTCATCATTTTTACCATTACGCGAACAGCCCTTTTGCTGCGACCCTACCAATGACCATTTTTGATTGAGCTGAATTCTGTTTCATCGTTCCCCACCACTGGGCGGCGTCCAGTTGTCGAATTTGTTGTCCAGGCCCACCCTTTGTTCAACTTCTGAGGGTTTCTCACGTTTGGTGTGAGAGACCAAATTTTCATATACACTGGTTTAGCGAGTACCGTAATAAATCCAGTTTTTACAGGCGCCTTCTCAGTGACCGTGTTGAGTATAGATTACCCTGTCTGTCGTTGGATATTGCAAAGGGCGTTCGTTAAATCAACAGATTACGCGTAACTCGGTGCGAACTTGAGTCGTCAGCAAACGATTCAATAGCATACATTACGCATTTATTAGAAAAGGTGATTAAAACGTTTTCCTACCAGAAATATGAATACCTGTAATCTTTAGTTAAATTCAATTTTTCCTTCTGCGAGAGGATTGTAAAGCTCGGTAAAATGTATTTTTGCCCTGAATTTGTCGTTTTAATGTTTCTCAAAGATGGGAATATTTTGCTCAGCTTTCAACTGGCCGATTCCAGTTCGTTCTGACCTTGAAACGCCATATGGTGGAAATACGTAACTGCCTTCCGAACTCTTTCGCGTTCGTGTTTCTTTGGACACCATCGTGGATACCACCATGGCAGATATTAGTTGCTTTCTGATAGCTACACGGTGGGCCGAAACTTTTTTGACTAACGTGTTCAGTGGACCCTTCACCGTTTCCGCACACAGCTGAGAACCTGCCTTGCCCACTCCTAGACATTAGCTAAGCGACCTTCAGGAACGCCATCATCCAAGGCAGCCTCTGAGTTGATTGCCGTCCCCGAATAGCCCCCTTCTCAAATTAAACACCCTCTTCTACCCGCAGATGATAAGTCAGCAACTTATTCGATCGTTTGCGGGGATATTGTAAGATATCCGCAGTTGAATTTGGCCAATGATCCTTTAAATACAGAAGTTTCTCTATTTCCCAGTAATTTTGTTCCTAAATTCCGGGATAGTAAAACGCGACGTTGACGAAGTTTGATGGCTAAAGGCAGTTTTGAAAACAAGTTAGGCTAATATTCTGGCTAACAGGTGGAGCTAGTAATAAACTAGTGCCACGGCTGGAAAACACTCGTCAAACCAATGATTACGGGAGCTGTGAGGGCATCCGACAACCCAGTGCTGTCAGCGTGGCGGATGTATTTTCTGCATCTCTGTCATCAAGGTGGCCGATCCGGCAGCAGGTTTTTGTGTACTATTTTGCTGGTTCGATTTGTATTCAGTTTCAGTGGCTGATATGCTCTCAGTTTCACTAGCTAAAGCGGAGATAATCCGAAGCTATTGTGATGCAATAACCATAACTTCAAAACCGTAAATAATCGGTGGCTGGGTATTATGATTGCAACGTTCATCGTGAGTTAGAACATATCCAGTAACAACGGGAACAGATTGTCAAGAATCCATGTGAAACTATCGTGTTGCGCGGTTGCCTGAATTGTCTGAAAGTATTCCGTGGATGTTTCGGGTGCTCAAACAATGCACTTAGCCACATTGTGCACCAGTCTGTTGTGAGTTCACAACACAATCGAACATATTCACGGGCACATACTGTTGTACTGTTTTTGGAGTCCATATATAATCTACTTGCATTCACTTGACATGCGTCATACAGAACAGACTCTTTCTGTTCTGTCTGATGTATTGAAAGAATGGCAAAGCAACTGTGTATATCCATCTTGTAATATTTCCTTACTCTTACGCCGCCGACTTGTGTGCACACGGCATGATATTTTGTCCGTAATGACTGCCACAACTGAGACATACGGCTATTCATTTTGCACATTCTGTTGCCCACTAAATACTATTGTAGAATCCTCAATCGTATCCTGTTTTTAGTTCGATGAATAACCCTCCTTCTACGCATTTTTGAGGAAAGCACAGCAGCACAAGCGTTGTGAGTTGCTTTAAACTTTCTTCGATATGACATGTCTGATTACGGTTTACAACAATTTTGCAAGAACTGTTTTTGTGTTAGTTGCGAATAAAGTTAGTTGACTTCAGTGACTCAAAGCAAAGGAATGTGCATTTGCCTACATTTGCGTTTGTTTCAGAAACGTTCACATACCTAAAATTGCGGAACGTCTGCTTCATAGATATACTTCAAAAACCGAGCTTTTTTGCATCATCCGGAAAGCTAGTAACGAAACGCAGTGTCATTTAAAATTCACATTCAGCCTATATCCCGACCACAGCCACAAACCTACAACATGTTGTTAAGCAAGTCTATGCCTGGCATCAGTTTGTCGTGTATCCTATAGACGTAACACCACGATTCTCGGTTACATCCGCTTATGTGTGTTTTTGTCCTTTGGTAAAATAGGTCGTCGTATAATTTTGAAACACACATGTTCAACGTACGGCAGTCCCTAGAATTGTGATAAACCTATCGTGGCGTTTGTTCTCCTATTCCAGCCTCAGAAAGTCTCCCTCATCTTACTTGTTTATTTCGGTATGTAACGGCTACAAACCGCTGAAGATGTAACATCGCTGACAGTTGTTGGCGTTGTTCAGGGTGTCACTAAATAATAATGTCAATAGCGCTCCTTTACACTAATAGAAAACTCAAATTTAGTTGTCATGTGAAAACAAATAAACGCGAAATGGTTGTGCTGGGCAGAGCGGACATTTGATCGCAGTGTTGAAGGCCACGCTGATGCAACAACCCATAAAACACGCTGACTCCGGCCAAGAGTCGGTCTGACTCAGGCCGGAGTCGCTTCGGAATGGACCAGAGTTGGCTCCCAGTTGGCCAGAGTAGGATCCGAGCAGGCCAATTATGCTAACGGTACCTGTCATACATTCCTGTTTACTTGCTTCAACTACTAAAACAATTCAAACCTCGAATAGTCCGACGCTTATGAACTGTTGACTTTGGTTCGTATGTTTCACTGAATTATCTTCTCAGCAATCAATCTTCTTTGGTAAAAACTGGCAAGCCAAGTTAAAAGAATCATTTTTTGTCATGGAGCGTTTACTTAGAACGTTTTCAAATGACCCTACGCAGATCGGCATGCACATGGACCAAGAACGCATCGAATAACTTCCAAAATGGACCATTAGGCGGCCATGTTACCGGAACTTTTTTTACCTGTGCAATGAACACAGAAATTGGTAACAAAGCGATAAGTACCACAGTAAGAACAAAGTATCTGTATATTTCAGATGCAAAATTGGTTAAATAAAGTCCAAGGAGTGACAGAATTTCGCAACCACTACTGTATTAGTTGAAAACATTTTCAACTCAGTCGTTCTGTATGCGGAAGATAAATTTAACAAGGGAACTTTAAAAACGCGAGTCACGAAAAAATGAGGAACCAACAGAGCAAGAAAAGAAAGAAAAATGGGAAACACAAAAAGTAACATTAAAATGTCGTAACAGATCCTTCTCTGGGGGAAGGAAGGCTAAAGTGTGAACTCATAATACGAATCAACGAGACTTATAGATCAACCTTCCGTGAAAAACACATTACAGACCCCTACGTGACACCCAAACTCAGACCATGATTTTGCTAAGTTTCCACTACTCGCTAATGTGCTTGCGTTAAAAATTGTCGACAGATGAAGCCATAACCCTAATCAACGAAAGTTGTAACGTACAAGGTTTTATTAGGTCACAACTCTAAGATTTAAGTTTGCCTGATAGATGTTGTACACGCATTCGCCGCAGTAGTTTCAGGAAACATCAGGCGTCTTGATACAGTAGCTTCCGATCATTCAATTCTACTCCATCAACCTACATAACAAAAGAAATATCACAAAATTAGCGGTACTTGGCGAGTTGCTTTCAACCAACTTCAGCCAAGAATCAATAATATACTGTAGTGACCTAGAGGTAACCCACGTCTGCCTGCTGAACGATTTGTAAAATCCTCCCCAAAATCGCAGCTCACGCTGTACATAGGATCTTAATAATCTTCGCATGCCGTCTGCCTGATGCATGCGATCGCGTTTGTTTGTTTGCATGCTTGTCGGCCTATGTGCGTCAATCGCGCCACACATTCACTCTTCCGGCTTACTCGCATCTTCGACGGTCGGATCCTTAGTCTCCTAGCTACGTCGCGTCTCGGTGTCGTTTATTGCTGATCGAGACCGATTGTAATTGTCGTATATTTTTTGTCTTCCACAATTATCGATATCATTATTTCGCTTCTGGTATTTTTGCGTACGCTTGAGAAAGTGTTAATTTATTGCACGTATGCACTAACACACCGTTCACGTCCAAGTTTTCTTGTGGGTTTTTACCCCGGTTTTTTCTTTACGTTTTCCAGCTCCGCATTTTTTTAACAATTAAATAACTTTTGTAGATCTACTGGGTCTGACCACTTTCCGATTAGTTTCTCAATATCGGTGGCTGGGTCTTTCACGGCCTCTGTTTTTGGTTTTTTGGAATCACCTTATGATGAAATGTTTCACGTTTCCATCACACTCCTGAGGATAGTTTCAGTCAGACAAAACGGCGTTTTTTTAATGGATTAAGATGAAAACCTACCACCGATAACTGCTTTGAAAATTTTAGTATCCATTGGGCAATACTTTCAGTTGGTCCCCAACCAATTTATCTTCATTGCTTTTGATGTAGCATACACTCAGTTGAATACCTTTTGTGTGCACTTACCCGGTAAACGACTGCAAGGGTTCGACTTTGCGAAAGGGAAATAAAACGTAACATAACGACGGCCTGCCAGCAGTATTGCACTGAGTGTGAAGGTCGAGCTCATTGGCTGCTGACATTCAAATAAATACAAGGCGTTTACAGTACGTTTCCACCTTGTTGAATAAACTGAAGTTAAAAATATTCTAGGAATCCAACGTATTAAAAACGTTTGTGCACACCGCTTAGGAGGCCTTCGCAGTCATTTTCGTGAGTCAGACCACTGTATACTTTTAGAAGAATCTACAAATCCCGCATTGACTAGTAAATTTGTCGTGGTTGTAGGAGGCGGTTGGCCGCGATTGTGATGGTGGGTTGTTGTTGATATAGGCCACCACATTGCCCATCATGACCCCAAGAGTCACGGTCTCGTGATTCGACTTGTTCAGAAGTGCCCTCAGCTCCTAATTGTCGGTCCGGAGTTCTGATATCTGCTCCTCAAGTAGTTGTTCTTGGGAGCCGCTGAACTATTCAACAGACGGAATTGGCGGCCAGGAGGAAACCAATGATCCAACTTCAGGAAGGGAAACTTTTCTGGGATGCACAAAACACCGTGAGGGGTTCGGACGCAACGAATAAGTTGACATGGATGGCCTCCTGCCTACTTGCTGAGGGGCGAAAATCACGGACGATATCAGATGAACGCCACATCGGAATCAGGCGCTTAATAGGACCGAGAAGTGCTAGGTGCATAGATTGGGGGTGAAGTTTGGCACCACGTTAATGGATATTTCTTTCAAAATGTCAAACCAATGTGATATTCATCCTCAAGTAGTGTTCAGAAAACGGAATCCGTCCTTAGTTCTTCCATAGATAATGAGGAAGCAGTTCTTCTGCTTTCACAGTGCACCCTGTCTGCGTGCACCTGTTGCAGACGTCACCTTTGAAAATATGCATGGAACAACGAGCAAGTATGTCACAGATAATGAAATGAAGCGTCACAGAAGCTGTTATTCTGACCGGTTCAAACAGCTGCACATCATCGTACGCGTGGGTGAGGCAGTGCACACTAGAAACCTGTTGGTCGTGCCCTTACAAGTGGGCGAACTAATCGGCAAATTCAACAAATAGAAACCATGCACGGTCAATTGAGGAATGTCATATACTGAGATGGGATAGTATGTAAATGGAAGTGAACAGATTTAAGACATCATGCAGGGGTTAAGGGAGGAATAATCGCATCACCACTAAGCCCAAATATAATAAAAGCACATGACTGTTGTTGGCCTTGAAACGTTCAAATTGGTAGACATATCACATTTACGCAGTATCTAACCAGTAAGCTCCACTGACGTTGTGGGTTGCATGGAGTCCTCCTTCATCCAACATGATACATACCTCTCGTCCAACACGCCTAACCTATCTCTTCCACGCTCTATATTTCCGTTCGGAGTCCATCAACTATACCATTGTGTAACTTTACTCATTTCTATAGTGGACGCCCATGAAAACAGTTCACATTGATTACTTGTTATAATAGCAGTTAGGCAACTGTTAACAAACCTGGATTAATGGATTCGAAAACATGAAGTACACCTAACGCGTTTACGAAGCCTTTAAAAAAGCTGCGAGTAACGGCAGGCTATAAGCGATACAACACAGCCGGACTCACGACGCACGAAACAAACGGAAATGCAAACGCGCGTTCTCTGGAGACGCGGACTGAAACAAACGTGGACATGATGGCGTTGGTCAAGAACGCCTGCTAATTAAGCGTTGCGAATATGATAATGTGTTTCATGAGCGTTTTATCACGCGCCTGAATAGTGGGATGAAAGTGGTAATTAGCAGTTGCTATTCTCATCCGATTGGCTTATTATGTGATCAACTGTTGGCCAGATGTTGGCCTTGTGTTTTCTGTTAAGCACCCCACGTTTTGTGAAAAGTCAGCGTACCTGACAAAGAAGGCTGCAAATACACAATGAGTTTGGGGAGCCGCCGTATAGCGGCCTTAGGTATGCAGCCTAGAAGGAAAATGTGCTCCATATTGGCTATACAGGTTTACGGCGTCATCAGTGTGCCCAAAAATGACCTTGTTTGGGACCTTTTCATCCACTCTGGCTGCTTCTTGTTGGGATCTTCGACACTATCCACCCGTTGTGACAGGCATCGACCCCGAGTTTGCCTGAGTATAATTGTTTCAACCTAAGTAACGGTAATTCCGTCACGGAAGTGATACATTGTTATTTTAAACTAAGAAGCTCGTGATGCTCGCTTACCTTCCACCGATTTATTCATCAGAGAAGTTTTCATGGGAACTTCATCACCCACTACATTACAAAATGTCATTAAATATATGTCATCGGGACGCATATTTTTCAGTGAGCATACATCGCAGGTAGTCCACGACCAATTTAACCTACTGAACGCAAGTGATATAGGTTTGAACTGCGAATGGAAATTCAAAGTTTTGCAAAACGCACTATGGAGATTGGCTCTCTTTGTCAAGGAGGGTGGTCATTTGAAAACGTCACTAAATAACGGAATTTGCTGCTTAGACACAAAGCATATGTGCATATTTCCATCGTTACCATCGATCATGACACATTGCGTGGTTATTTTTTACAGGGCTAAGTGTTTGAGATTGATTCTCTACGCCACCAGTAGGGACGAGCACACTAATCTGTTGCTGGCGGCATTGGTCGATAGGCATGTCGTGACAATTCATGATCATTCAGTACCCGTTATACATATCTGCAGCGTGTTGGTTAACTCAGCAACCAGGGTATGCTAATAGGGTCGCTTATTTCGTTTACCGCGAGTCGGCAATTAATAAGATATTTATCGAACAAGAGAATACTTATTATCCGACTGTACTCCAAGGTTCAAATGCCAACAACTAATTTGGTGTTGCCCCCAATGGCGAAATGTAGTAAGTGGCGACAATCGTCAGAAGACTTGCGCATCTGGAAGTGTGTGAATCCAACTCACTGAACACGCCGCAAACTAAGATTTTCGTTACTGTTCGTCTCTTGTATTCATTGCACTGACACGGTATCGACCATGTGGCTCCCGATTTACGCGCCCTCGCATTATCCTACCAACAGCCCAAGGTCGTCAAAAGTCCAGAACCTCCTGCAGTGCGAAAGTCGCCTCATTAGTACCACTGTACTCACTGATGTCCCCCGCTTAATGTGTATTTACTACAAACCGCTAACTTTAAGGTTAGTGCAGAAGGGAGCGCTACGGCTAACACAGCCAATACACATACTTTCCTGCAACCCCGATGACCGTGTCCTGGGGTCTAATGGATAAGTGCTGGGACTACAATCTGCCACTTACGGGTCATGGGTTCGATCCTCTAAAGCGTGACGCTGATAAGACCCAACTGGGTCGAAACTGCTTTTCACTACTTCACTGGGGTCACTGGAACTAGTCTTTTGCAAACATCCTTTCTTAACCCATTCTGGGGATGTGGTGGATGCTTGCTTGTTTACAGGCCAACTGCGAAAAGGCTGATCGATTTCAGCCTATGGGCAGAAAGGAGTAAAACGGCTAACGCTACTAATAATGTATATTCCTTAACACGCTTTTGAGGATCACACTAGGATGTGCACAGTGATCGCAGATAATTACAGACGGTACAAAAAGTTGCGTAATACGACGAACGTGAAAATCGTCGGCAAGTAAAGACGAAATCAGCGAGGGAAGGACCACAGTTTAAAAATGTGATGCATGCGCCAGGAAGGAATATAGCTCGCTTCTTCAACGAAGTCAGTCCAAAAGGTGGAATGCCATATCGATTTACCCTTTACAAAGTTATGTATGAGCCAATGTTTCAAACATTCTGTGGTCATACCGAAAAATTCGTGCAAACGAACATTCAAGGAATTTCGCCATTATCTGATAAAAATAGCGTCCGAAAAATTGTTGAAATAATTCGGCTTGGATGAGGTAAGACCTGGAAGTACAAAAATCGGACAAACAATTGGACAGGCTTCCGCGGAAGACTTTTTCGACCGATAAAAACCCCCAGAGGTTGAAAGTCTTGCAGGTCGTTCGGTCAATATTTAGTTTTGTACGTCCACTCATCGAGGGCGTTTTCTTCGTATAACGGATAATCGCGGGAGTAAAGGAGGGGACGCAATTTAATGTGTCAAATCTGGAGATGTGCAGTGGTCACATGTAATATGTAATTTTTTTAGACAAAAACTTCAGGTAATATTATTTTTGTGCGTTTCAATGATGTATAACATTGGCAGGCAGTGGTTATAATGCTTCGCTACAACTGGGCAACAAGCGGTTACTGTCTGAATGATTAACGCGTGATGATCAAACTAAGTGCGAAGTTTTGATGTAAGTTTATTTCAATGGGCCGAATTTCAGACTAAACACATATTTCATAACACAAATGTTGTTAGGTTGGGTTTGCTGCGGAGCAGGCAGTATAAGGCGTAAGGGGAAATTATTTTCGTCCATAGTTTAATGTGGAATGTCTTATATGACAGCCAATAAACTGCTAATGCCGGCCACCATTAATTCCCGCCTGAAGCCTCACCAGGATTGTTACAAAAGGGCACTTAAAATATGTTGAGAAACTAACAAGTGAAGTACAAACCTGTTTTCCCGTGTGCGTGCTCTAGGTATAACTTAAAATACAGCCCTTCTGCTGAATTGACTGATAGGCTCCGATTTTGTACTTTCCAGCATTCTGGGTGGTGCATGCACGATAACGCACGTGACATAAACAATGTTGATTTTCCAACGTTTTTGTCAGCATGCAGTGGATTCAATGCTAGATTAAGTGTGAGTAACAGACAGACACAATAAATTGTTCCAGGCGAGCTGTTTCCAGTAGGAATCCGATGGCGGGGGTGGGTATTTACGTTATATGAAGCTGACGACTAGGCATTTCCTAGGCCACATTCAAAAATGCCATCACAGGAAGCACGAAGCTTCATGGATAACAGTAGACGGGAAACCCCGAAATTTGGCAGACCACTAAGGAATGGTTAAGCGTTACCTTTAAAATTTTGGCATACGTGAATTTCGCCGGTGTACTGCACCGAAACCAAAGCGAGTTGTCAACCGCCATTTTGTTAAGTAACAAAATGCACTACAGAACAA
>LUCH01000549.1:23834-37343 GCA_013368495.1 Paragonimus heterotremus
CGCGAAGAGGAAGAAAATTCACGCCTGGCGTTTCTCGATGTATCGGTCATAAGAAAACCTAATGGCCAGCTGGAAACTATTGTCTTTCGTATACCGACAGCAACTGACGTCATTCTCAGGTTCGATAGCAATCATCCAGCCTGTCAACTTAAAAGCTGTGTGCGAACATTATTTAGACGTGTAGACACGCACTGTGGTTCAACCGAACTCACAAGACAAGAACGAAAGTACCTATTCAAACTGTTCACTTCTAATGGGTACACCAACAGTTTCATAAAGGCATTTGTCGGGGGTTTCACAAGGACTGAACGTACAGAACCCAAAACGCGAATGACTGCCATATATTCACGGCACTTCTGAAGCAGCACAAAGGATGCTCCAACCACTGGGCATCCAAATATCACACAAGCCAAACTCAACATTCCGTTCAGTTCTGGTGAACGCTAAAGATCGTGTAGAACCACACGAACAGTCTGTCGTGGTCTACGCGATTCCATGTCTGAGGTGTGACCAACAGTATGTGGGAGAGACAGGCGCACACGCCCGCACGAACACCCATTGTTACCCATTGTCACAGCAGTGAATCCTGATGGGTATATCGAGCTGAGTGTATCCTATGTATGGTTCGATCATCATATTTGGTCTGACAGAGTGTGCCACGTGACACAGCCGTTATAAATCGTGGAAAAGTTGACTGGAACCACCACGACAACTAACTTGCCGATAAAATCCGAATCACGCACCTTGGAAATAATAGTCAATTCGCTTCCTATCCAAAGCATCGCTCATCGATTGTTCTCAAATCAGTACACAATAGAAACGTAAAGGCCGTTTTATTTTTCCGAAAATATGAGTTGCGTGGGTGTGTAGGAGATTGGCGCCTAAACTGTCTTCAGCAGTCACGTGGTTGAAATAGAGCTGTCGAAAACAGTAAGCAACATTGCCAAACTACTGATATGCTCGACAGAGTGAAAGCCATGTGAGTTTTAAAATATTAAGTTACCCTGGAAATATTCGATGAGTGTTTATCCACCCTGATAGACCATAAATAATTCTCTGTAAAATTTATTGAGGGGACAACAGTTCCCCTTATACCAGCACCTTTAAGTTTGTTAAGTTCAGTCATAGGACTGTTTCCGAGAACAAACCTGAAAGAGTTTGTTGGGTACTTTGCTTTCGATGGTTTACCACCTCGGATTCAGATAGTACCTGTGTTCACTGTTCCTGTAGTGCAATACTAATTCCGTTGGAAGAGCGGCTTTGGGAGATTGCTCGTCCTACTTCAAATCGGAAGTGCCTGGTAAGATACAGATAGTTGCACAGAGCACCTCTGCACTGTACAAGTATTTGCATCGGGTTTCATCTCAAAAAGGACTGATTCTCGCTATTGAATAAGTATTCCTGTGTTTCCAGTTTCCCTGATTACTGTATATGGATACGTAACAGGTTCACCGATCATGAGACATCGTGCAGGAGTACCGCATCTTCGATTGCCTTGTACTTTGATTCTGTTGTTGTGTTCCTTCTTCCCGCTTGTATAAAGTGGTCGGCAGTTCCGGATTGAATATGCGAATGGCTACATTATCCTTTCGGCTTTGGGATTGTTCGGTAACCACTACGGAAGTTTTATAGAACATAACTTTACCCAAATCTTCAAAAACGTTCGTTTGGTAGTATTGGCGAATTTTTCAGTTTATTCACTAGATTCTTAGAGGTAAACTGAAGGTCGCAAACATTAGATGTGTGGCTGCTGGCGGTAGTTTTGGAAGGCAGAATGAGGTGAATTGGGAATCACTGTCCCTAATCACCATCTGTGATGACATAAAAAATCGGAAAGGTTCCAAGTGCTTCCATTTAGGGCTCCCCGTATTTAATGGGGAAATTTCAATCATGTGGTGTAGGCGTCCATGATATCCAGATGCGTCTGATCATTGGCTGGCCCTACAAATTATTTAAGGATGAAGTACATGCTTCACAGGAGTTTTTGCATGTAATCAACACGATGGACATCGTTAGGAAGTTCGCTCAGTCCGCTCGGTCGTACGAAACGAGAAAATATAACTGCACATCGAGGATTACATTTGACTGGCTAGTGGATGTTAATTATGGAGTTAGAATAGCTACTTTTGACGAACTTTCAGCACCACTGAGTTGTTGGCAGACAATATTCATTTGCCGGCGATCACCGGGCTTCCCAGCCGTAAAAATGCTCCCACGAGTCGTCAGTGGGGTCCGGTGCCCGACCAAGTAACATGGTCGAAAGTAACGACGCGCTCCAAAGTTGGGTCCAGTTTAATCGTTTCTTTAATAATATCCGCCCTCATCGGAAGTGGTCGACTAACTTTGTTCAGGACAAAATTATCATCAGATTCAGTCATGTTTGTCTTTAGGAGTCAGTCTGGGCAAAATATCAACTTGAACAAAGTTGGCTGTGAAACAATGTCGCGTCCAGAATCATTGTTAAACATCGTTGCATGTGACTCGACACCTTGATCGAAAGTCCCATAAGTGAACATACCGCCGTGGACATTAGTTCGTGGTCCGTCATTATGGATAGTGTTGTCTATATAGGGCATACTATAAAACCTCATCTCCACGAAAATGATTACAGACCCTTTACTGTCGAGCTGACTGTAGTTCCTCTTTTGAGATAAAAGCAACTCCACTGAACGCATTATATATCCCTCCTTTCCGTGTGAAAAAGTATGGAACATCACAGCAGACATCCCACTGTTTCATTAATCCACAGTCACCATAACTGGAATTATCGTATCGTAATATGTCAGCAAGAGATCTGAAGTCAACTAAACGTTAGTGTGTTGGAAGGATTTTCGGCATATTTCTACTCAGTCTCATTTGGTAAGTGAGTAGCTCTTTCGTTTTCGCAAGCTGTGACTCTGTAAGGACTGATTAGCTTAAGGAATGGATGTAAAGGTGATTTGTCCGTCAGATGCGGCATCTTTTGACTAGTACTTCTACCGAACAGATTAGGTAGCGACCACTCTTGTCCACGATGAATATATACTACTTAACACCCGAAGTTGGATTCGTCACAACGAAGTTGAAATTCATATTTGCCTTTATGAGCAGCAGCTGAATTCAGCTTTTGATTCGGACCCTAGCATTGTGACCGATAATTACGATGTCTATTATAAAGGTGAGAACAGCCGGAATATCCGCTGACATCTTGTCCCACTTTAGCTGAATGATGGTAGGCACCGTCAGCATACCAAATGCTAGTCGGTTAGATGAGGAAACTACTTTATGGGAAATGATTGTTAACAGTTATTTGGACTCATCATAGACTATGGAATTTAACTAAGTCGTTACGAATACGTTGAAACTATCAAAACAAGCCAAGGAAAACTTTGGCTTATATTGTTTATCCAACTGAGTGTGTAGAGTTGATTCAATAGTCACGTCACACCCTTCTCCACGTACAGTGAGGAAAATGTGCTTGCGTAACAGTATCGCTGTTGATAATGATGGACACACTAAATGTGTTGCGTTATATAAAAAACCAAATAATTTTGACTTCTTCACACCAACACGGACTTGTATAACCCGTGTAACACTCCAACACATTCACCAACACTCCCACCCTCCCCCAGTAGACTGTGATCCGTACCACCCCGGTGAGTTTTTTTCAATGACCTACTTGACACGTTATAATTTTCATATATAACTCACACTTACCCTATGTAATTGTAATAGCCTGATGAGAATTACCGAAAACAGCTGTTTGCAAAATTGACTTCTTGTGAATTCTACGGGAATCTGGAGAGGATTTTATAACTGTATTGTGTTCAGCCGGGTAGTGAATCGTCTTCTTGTAGTTAAATCGGGATTTTCCACTTTTTAGCCCTAGTACCACAGACAGAGTTTAGAATCCCTGATAGCCTCACTACAGTTAACTGCAAATAAGTTTATCAAACATTTGCCATTGGTAATGAATAGGAACCTTCATTGTCAATGTCAAATGTGTGATCGACCGGAACTGCAGCAAGTCAGATTAAAATTAACGATAGAATGACGCTACTTGGAGAATAAAGTAGTCTTAAGTTATTGTTCTCAATATTCCCCAACAGTTAACACAAAATCGGTTTTGTGTTCAAATTCTGACGTGTTTTCAAGCATTCATTTTCAAACGCAGTTGAGAGCTTCCTGGTCGTTCAGATCGCCAGACACAAATGATATTCAGCCTGGCAGTTTATCGTAACAAATAGCATCTATGCATCAATACAACCGATAACTTCTCCAGTTAGTCTCATTTTGAGAGTTTTTTTCTGTTTTCTTTTCAGCAGACGAATATTCTTCGTCACCTTTGCAGTGGATTACAGCTCATTTCACAGTACTACCTGATCAGGTTCACAGTCGTTCTTGTTTGTATTTTTGGACATAATTAGACAAAAATTATCAGGGTGTTTTTACAGCATTCAGACCTCACGGATACAGAGGACAAGTTTCATAAAAACTAATGTTTTCTGTCAGATTTGCTGCACTCTCAAATATAGCCGATCATTGGATAACCACTAGTGAATACTCACCAAAATAAGTTGTTCTTAGGGAAGATATCAATCACGCGATTTTCGGGAAATATCGGTGATTCATTCGACTGCTATTCCTCATTTCCCCCCACTCACACTCGTTTAGTCCATTTCGAAAGTATTAACAGTTCGATATTTAGATGGAGTTTTCCCGCAGTAAGTCTTTTAGCACCATCAGCAAGTGATGTGACCAAGGAATGTTAACTCACTGCCTCTAGTTTGTTAAGTTTTAATCCACACATGAACTACGCTACCATCGCCTTCCATTGACGAAATATTCAGTTCTCACATGTAACCTCTTGATGTCTGGTCGTCACACACCAGTCACCTTCTTATACCTTGTCAAATTGTTAATCACTGATGTTTGTCAATCAGCTTGCTGAATTTAATAAAATGAAGGTCACATCTGGAGGCAAGTGAGTAGTGTAGGTGGTCAGTATTCATTGATAATTGCATAGCCATTGGTTACACAGACGCTTATAGCAACATCAAATAGCTTTATACATCCTGAAAGAATGATTACTCATCATGTGTACGTTTGCAAACGTGTGGTGGGTATGAGCGAGGGCATCCATGTGGGATGAGCGTTTTAAGCAAAACTGATCAGTTTTGTTCAGGAGTGCATGTATCCACACGCAAACACAATTTGCCTAATATGATTAGAACTGGCTACGTGCAGTATTAAAACTCTTGCGGAACAGGGCTGTGCGCATTCAAGCGACTCAGCTTAAAGGTGTGGAATTGGGTGCACTGCCCACCTGAAACAGTGATGATCAGTGAGTAAATCACACGAAGCGTAGCCATTAAATTTTGTTCAGTTTATTAGTTAACCAAATAATTACTTCATTTGTTATGAAAACACTGATCACGTGTCTTCCTTGTTACCTCACTAGTTGGTCCAGTCTTTAACTGTTTTTTTTTAAGATGAGACCCAACTGTGAAAAGTCAGGGCTTCGGCTGGATCCGAACCAGCGACAGAAACACCATGCCTCTACGCGGCAAGCGCTCTACCAGCTGAGCTACGAAGCCACGCCAGGAGCTCGGAAATTTTTTACTCTAAATAATTGTTGCTACTAGAAATGAACAGGTCCAGTGTGTATTTTAAACGCTACGCGCATTGGTGTGAATGACGAGTTTGATCATACTGTCAGTAGGGTCAAATTATCGGGTCTGTGAAATCAGCTGCCACACGGATAAAGGGTTGTTGTGACATCAGAGTAAGAGCGAATTCGCCTTAAGTCACATATTCTGTGTTAGGAAGAAGGCAACTGAAACGAAGGAAAATCACGCGCATCATAAATGCTACCTTAGTGTACAAATGCACTGTTATAAACCTATTTCCAAGCGGTTGTTAGGTTATTGCAAGATGAACTAAACTCTTCCGGGCATATTCATGCCAAATCAATTATCTAAATTGTGTCATCGTAAGTTATGTTTAGACAGCCGGTGTGACGGTTCCCAAACTATCCCACTCGTCGCATTTTAGCTTCCTTTCCACACTTAACTTGCCTTATCTGCACACTGAAATCAGAATAGTGGTAACCTAAATCATAATTTAATATAGTTCAACACAAAGCTACATATTAGCTTGATTAGAAGTTTATGACAATGTTACCAGTTTATCGTCCTCAAGCGCGAAACCATTCACTAACAATATGTGATACCTATGTCCACAAATGTTTCTTTGTTGTCCTATACGGTCTAAATCTTAATGATCACTCCTAAGAAGCAGCATTGTGCATTTCGAAAACAAATGACCTGGAGAACCGGGGTGTGATGGTTTATGATTCGAACCTCAGCCAAGCTGTCTCCATGTGCTCGGTCCAAACGAGGATGATTCGGGTGTTACTTGGAAACGCAGGTTTGAGAAGGAACAACGCAGGACATTCACACTGTATCTCTTTTGGGGATTAATTAGGTTGAACCACTAGCAAACCAACCAACAGGAAATGGCTGAAACATACATATGGACCACTCTACTGGTGCTGTTAACAGTGGATTTTTCAGTTTTCCTGATCACTCTGACATAAATCTTATCTCATAGAACGGATAATACAACGCACCTTCATACCTTCTCATTTAATATTTTCACAGATTTATTTTGAAGCTTCTGATGATACCGTTTACTTGGAAGATCTTTTGTCACTAATAGTAGTTGTTTATTTGAACTGTGTTTGAATTTCAAGGGTGCTCACATTCGACGTCAGAAATATCGTGTATTGTGTCAAGTCAAAAAAATTAACATACAAATATGGTTTCATTATCATAAGGGGTTCAACGTTAAACAATACTGTAAAGGGAAGGATTATGAGTATAATGTGTGTGTGTCCTGATGTGTCCCTGATGTATGCAAAAGGGTTTGGATAAAGGTGGAAATTTTCAACTGGCAACAAAAACACCTCGAAAAACGAGACAGATTACTTGCGTAATCCGAACAGTTCGTTCAGAATAACTTAGTGAATCAGAAGCTTTAGTCATCAGGTCGAGTGTGGATGAGGTCTACGCACTCATAATCATTTTCAGCATTGAGCCATATCTACGAGTAGAACTGCTCCGACATAACTATTCTAAACCGCCAATCGCAGAGAATCTACTTCGTGTTTATTTGCTGCATGAACGAAGTGGCACTGTGATCTTCAACGGCGATGCTGTGATTGTTACGCACAAACCTGTGCACTGGTATAAGCGTGTAATGACTTGCGCGGTATATGACGCCTCCGTACTGCAGATGTTACAATGTTGTCATATCAGACCTCGTCAAAACCCAGTACATACGTGTGTAGCGCATCTGAGCTGCCGACAGGTAGTGACATGGACGTGCGTGCGCTCGCACACACACACGGTATGTGGGGTTTAGAGAGATGGAGTTTCAGCATTTACCGGATCGCACGATTCGGAGGCAAATCTGTGACGTGTGCAAAGAATTCCAACAACACATGTAATATGCGCGTGCACAAGTATATCGATCATCTATGTTGCTCAGTTCCCTCCATAAGGACAGGATCATTTAAGTTCTACATACAGCTAATGCAGAAGTCTGAGCGGAGATCAAGACCGTTAATTCTCGAAAATGAATTGAGAAGCTGTATGGTTAAGCTTTTAAAGTGATAATTAATGATCCTGCAAAAATATCGATTATGAGGTTGCAAATAAAAATGTGTCGCTGCAAACGATTTGGAAGAGGGTTCACCAAAGTATGATAACATGCAGCTGGAACACCCGATAACCGTTTGCATTAAGACTAGACAAGTTGTACAATTAGGGTTAAGCGGAACTGGTCCAACTGAGATATCGGCAGAAAGAACGTAGTATACGGGCTGATCGAAGTCGTCCGTGGGTCAGTCAAAACAGCACGTTAAAACGGCATTGCTTATTACGGTTAGGTTACTGATGCTGAATGCAGCACACTTTGTGATTGAAGAACACTGTTCAGTAGAAATGCGCTGTACAGATACTCCTTGGGACAGGTCGACTGGTTTATTGCGTCAGTGACCAGGACTGGCAACAGGGTGACAGCCTTTTTCATGTTGCAGGCCGGAGCACACTGACATTCATCAACTCACTACAGAGGGGCTTGTTCATTTAAGTGAATTCAACAGTCCACTTTGTGTACATTGGTTTGTGAATTTCAACGAATTCAGGGGGGTTGGCTCAGTTGTTTCAGCCCTTATGCATCGTTCAGTTCATTGTTGACTCATCTGAAATTTTTGTATAGAAGCCTATACTATTCTTCACATTCGGTTTCACTAAAACAAAATGAGATTCACTCCCACCAGATAAATGAAATTGCAGCTACAATACTGAGTTACACTCGTTAATTTCGGTTGAAGGCTTATCCCAGCACACATCAATCAGTCTCCAAATCGAAACGTTAAAAGTCGAATGTCAACTTACTTGACACGAAATGGAACTATGATCAACTGACATTCATACGCAGTTTATCAGGGGATATGTAATGGCCATGTTGGTGATGGACAAGATATCACTCAAACGGACGATCATAAATCTGGTCGATTTCGGGCGCAGAAAACAAGATTACCCACAAACATATATAGGTGGTAGTTGTGGTCTGCAGCTAACAAAATGTTTCTTTTGAAAAGGATCTTAAAATGTGGATGTTCATTTCAAAATTTTACAAAATACGATTATTCTCCTTCCTAAAATAGTGTGCAGCAGATTACTTCCGGAAAATACTATCATCAGGCCTCATAAATTCTATAGCACCACTTACTCAGACTATCGAGTCTGTAGTTCAGATGCTCCTTCCAGAGTTTCTGCTGTGTATCATACTTTTATATAAACTTTGAGGCAAGACGTATGTATGAAGATGGTTGGAACGTTTTAATGTCCAACAATTGCATACATACCTAAGTGTTGTTTGTTGTCGGTGTTCAGAAGTCCTGCGGGGCAGTCGATCCCCTGGATCATTTGGTGGATTCCATATGAGACAGTGGGATGGGTGGGTAACCGAGTCCAAATGTGAAATTTCCGAGCTCCTGACGTGGCTTCGTAGCTCAGCTGGTAGAGCGCTTGCCGCTGTCGCTGGTTCCAATCCAGCCGAAGCCCTGACCTTTCACAGTTGGGTCTCATCTAAATAATTAATCACTGCTTAATTTACGGGACGTATGCAAGCAGCAAGATATACTCTTTTCCAGTATCATATTTAGTGCAGTTGATTCCATTTGCAGAATAGTCTAATTCGACATTCGCGACACACACTCAGCACATCGAAGAAGAGACAAACTGCTCGTTATTTGTGATGTGTAGAATAAGTGGGTGAGGCAGTTGTCATTCTTGTGTAATCCCATTTTCGAGGTCACCGGTGATGAGCAATTGATTTGTCATTTTCGACAGCAAGCGTCTAATAAACAAAGTAAATCTGAAATCAAACTCTTGATGACACATGATCCATGCAGGTTTACCGTAACTGATGAAGTTTCTGAACGATACAGTAACATGTGACTCACGCTGAATTTGACAGACGGTCTCATATGATAACTTTTTCATTTTAAACAACCTGGGTCAGTAGCCGTTAAACTGCATTTCCGGAATGAAGAGTACAGTGAGGAGAAATAGAAAGAAGTCTGACAGAGTGATTTTGAAGATAAAAGGAGAGAACATTCTGGTATTTTAGTTTCACTTTGGTGTATCATTGGTGTTTAATTTCTCGAAAGAAATAGGAAGATAATGTTTTACACGAGAGGGTAGATAATGATAGTAGAAGAAGAAAGGTACGCAACATTACGGTGTACCACAGCAAGTATTAGAAAGCAGTTCAGAGTTTAGACCAAGACATTGTAACAGTGGTACAAACGCATGACAGCTTGCTGACTGTAATTGATCTATAACGTGCATGCAGTTTTTGTATGCAAGATCCAGTGCTCCCGACTGAAATACATACTCAAAATGGAAAGCTTGCAAATGATACAGCAGAAGACTGCTCCTTGAGATGTTCAATGCAGTTCTTCTTTCACAGAAATCAAAGCACAAGCTTTCACAGACTTTGATCTCGTGTAACCTTCACTCTGATGCATACTAAGCCAGTGTATTCACCTCAGGAAGTGAGTCGACAAATTACCTGGCGACAGGAATGAGTATAAAAAAAAGACTGTAAGACTCAAACAAAACGCTGTAAATGCATTATGTATGTTTTCAACTCACATGCACTCTCTATCGTATACTATCCTTCCTTGTAAAACTATGCATGAAGAAGTACCTTATTGACGTATATTAATAGTTCAGTCGCAGTATACTACTTTAATCGTTTTTGCTGTCACTTTACATTCCGGGTCATTTTTGACTCAAAGAAGATACAGTGTAACCATATTTTGAACTGTGCATAAACAACTCATTATTTGACCAAACGTTGCTTGTTGAGTAACATCACTGACGTGTTCATCGAATTCCCTAGAAAGGTTAAGATAGGTGAAGAAGCAACGAAGTATGCCGTATGCCCTCGTCCTTGAGAACGTGAAACCGATTGTGGTCACTGCGTTCCAGAAGCTTCCGATTAGCTGAAGAAGAGCGTTTTAAACATAAAAAAGACATGAGGCTTACTAAGTGATTTATACTTTGGAAGATAATGATAGGATGTCCCGAGGAATATAGATACTCCTCGATAGTTGTGTTTCTGTAGTGTATGAACAAAGTAGTCGCTCGTTGGGTAATTGACACTATTACTTTCAGTGTGGAATTGTTCAATTCCGCCACCATTTCCCACTGAATAACACTATAACAATAAACAGGGTGCTGACTCAAAAGTGCAGGCCATTTCTGGACTTGAGTTAGCCCACCATTTTCCATTCGTTTTTCGAACGAATGTCAGGTCCATCTTAAGTGTATCGGTTGTCGGCCAAATATATTTAAGGACTGAACAAATTCACAAAGTTACCACTTGATGACATATATAAGTAGGCAGGGTGATCAGCATTTATTGCTATCGATGATATCAGTTAAGCCTATTGTGCACATCGCATGGCTACTTCAGTCTCCCACCTGTCATCCTGCTGATTTGTTAACAAGAAATCAGTAACCCGGTTTTCTGCTGGCAAAATATATGTACTGTGTGCGTCATCAAATCACCATTACTTCTGCCCTCTTTTGAGCTGAGCCCCACGTGACATTCATAGTGACACCCTTTACACTGTGAATTCAGTTGCTAGGTGACTTCATGTCACCATCCGTTATTTCAAAATTTGTTGACCATCAACACCCGAACTCAGAAATCAGTCAGTGTTTTCATAGTGTAAACGCTCAGTTAAGATGCCTGAAATTCTGAATACGTTAACAGGTCACCCAGCAGATCTTAAGTTGATATGTTCCATCCGGGGAAACGACCAGTTATCTCGCAGAACGGACGAGTTTCCATGTATAGTCGGTGATTGCGCCTGATCTAGTTCGTAGACCTCCATTTTTTTGTTTGCTGTCTATCTTGCCTATCGAACCTATTATCTGCCTATTCGGTCACTTGACATGAAGTACCTATCCTCTACAAACGCGCGCCCCGTGTATACGGATGATTGGCATGTACCCGTCAATTCAAAAAGTTTTCTGGACAAGGGGGCTAGCAAAAATTTCCGTAAACTTAAAACACCTATATCAGCTTAAATGTGGCAAACATGACAAGACCACGGTTCATTTCACATCGTTATCACTTTACCAACTTCTCACTTCATTGATATGCACCCCACTTGCTGCTAACCACGCCAAGCTAAACTGTCTAAGAAGAACTTAAAACTTCCGATTTGTCTCAGCAGTTTATTCGAATCTTTTCCTAGTTCATCCAACTATGGACGGTTATGAGTCTGTCCAGCTGGTGCTGTGGCTCGAGTCGTCATTCACCACACCAGTATCATAGAAAAGGAAGAATAACAAAATCAATAAACAAACAATTTGAATCAAACAGGATAACGCGGAAGGGTTAGCAGTGCTGTATATGCCGATAAACGATCGACGGCCACACCATCATGTCAAGTTGCACTCCCAACCAGGAATTTGAGCGATCACCAAGTATTCACCTACCGATTTTAGTCAAGGGACGAGCAGCAATATTCATGTTTCGTGTCTGCTTGTTTACCTGACTATCTGAGGCTTTACCTAACTACTGACGGTCTCAGCCACTAACGTCCATAACTGGAAAAGCTCAGATGGTATACACATCACGTGATTCACCCATTGCATACCGTGCATTTTCATCGGTTGACAAAGTGATTGCTTATCAGGTGTTTAGGAAAACACCAGCAAACGGCTGAGTTGTTCACGCGATCATTGAACATGGTGTCGGCTGAGTAACGGAGATGTGTGCAATCAGACACTGAGGTTTGTCCACCTCTTCGTTGCGAATACGACGTGTTTCTGAACCGTAAGGAAAAAATGCACAAAGCATTACATACATTCCCTTCCAGCCACCACTGAAATAATTTACATCACAAATAAACCAGGTTTTTACAGACAACATCTGTCTTCGTTGTCGCCATATATATCCAACCAACAATGTTACAAGCTGAACAGACAGTGTCGGCCAAGTGTGTGAAACGGTTCGTTGTTTCAGACAGACTGCCTGCAACAGGAAGAGTTGAACTGGAAAATCTCCAGCCTATAACTGGTGCTTTAGACTTTGAAAGGCGTGAGTCCAATTACTTGCAGACCCGTCCGATCATTCACCTTATTCAACATAGTCTACTTACACACGATAGAGCGTAGATGTGGAATAATTCCATCCACATCATCTATGTCGATCAGGTTATTACCAAGGCCATTATGATCATTCCGGTATTCAAGCCCATCATGAAGGTTGTCGTGAGAAAAATGAACAGGAAGGGAGGGGGGGTATTAGATACCTTTAGTGCATCGGTTCACAGGTTGACACAGGAAAGAGAAAGATTTTTCCATGTACTTTCCTGTCGCTGTGTTGTTCGGCAAAAAATTGTGTTGTACGGTTTATAGACGTCAAGAAAAGGAGAATATAAATAAATAAAAAGATACTTCAGTAAAACTGCTGACTGCAGTCATATCAGCAATGAACGTTAAAACACACTGAAACATTATTCAGTTAATGACCTGCGAGACTGGGCTGCAATGACGAGTAGGAAACATGTAATGCAGGTTGTCTCTCACATACTTGCCGATCAAGCAATATTTTAAATCTCCCAACCGATTCAGCTTTGAGCACAGAGTTGAATAAAATGCGAAGTGTGAAGTGGTTTTGTTTGCAAAGTGACCTGCCTACTCCATTACTCAATTTCAGTGAGTATCCCCTTAAATGTGCACTCTTGTTTGGTGGGAGATTTATCAGTAGATGGCCAGGGACGTGGGGGTATTTTGTAAGTAAGAATTAAGTCTCCACCGAGATGTACGAGGGGGAGTCAAAAAGTAACGCCAATGTTTTTAATTCTGGTGAAGTTTTCATAAAATTACCTGAATTTTTTCCCAGTTATAAATGATTATATCATTTACGTTATGT
>LUCH01000549.1:38468-54973 GCA_013368495.1 Paragonimus heterotremus
TATACCTGTCCGAAATAAAATGGCATTACTTTTTGACCCCCCCTCGTATATAGTTCATTGAGGGTTGACCTAATTCTGCCACGCTTTCTGGTAGGAGATTTGTCTGAGCCCCACAATTCTTCTCGTGGCTCTTCTCCGAACTATTTCAATAAGTGCCAAATTTTTTAAAGTTAAGGACGACATGCCTGTATACTCGCTTCCAGGTGTGAGTTGTAACCGTCGTCTCGCCGTCTCACGCTGCCCAGCCCGTGTCAAGCCGCCTAGTCTATGTGACGCTCACTGTCCCAGCCTGTACATGGGCCCGGACGCACGCACGCACGCAGTCACCCTCTGCACACAGCCAATTGGAACACTGCAACTGGATGTGATTCAGCGCGGTCGATACACGGTTGGACCAGGATGGGAACAGAGAACGGACCCGAAAAGGACAGGGCACACTGCAAACGAGCGTCACTGCATCAAGCTTGTTCAGCAATCCCAACAATAAAGATCCAAAGCATTGACAACCTTTTTATTGACCATCATCGAGATATCGTTATTTGTTTGTGGATACTCAAGCTACCACGGTTAAGAGTTCCACCAGAGAGTGAACCATAGAGGCGAACGTAGTCGGTGGAATATCCCACAGATCCTTCCTAAGAGGTTCAGGTTCATCCGTGCCTTTTTAGCCATGCAGCGCAATTTGTAGACAAACTCAAGCTGTCCATCACTGTGGTCCCTAGGTCTCGTGCTTATACTGACAGGAGTAGCTGTGTGTCTCCAAGTTAGTTAGTCAGCACAATTTTGATAGCGAACGTTGAACAACAAGTTATTTTCTGTGGACAACTGGTTTGGAGGTTCGAATCGTTCTGTAGGATGATCATATCTTAGGCGCCTAAGAGCTCGCCAGAATTGTGCCGTCGGCGTATGACAACCTCCGTGTCTTGATTACGCGGGGTAGTTCAAAATCTAAAAGAACGAATAGCAAGGATTCTAAGATGGACCCTTGCGGAATGCAGTCGTTGGCAGGAAGCCACTCCGTCCGTCCACCCTGATGTTGAACCTAAGTTCACTTAGATACTCCTCAAGCCACATGGGTTAGTGCTTATCGCAGACTTCATTATTGGGTTCCCGTAGCAAGTTGAAATGATCAACCTTGTTAAAAGCCTTTAAAAAGTCAAAATAAACCGCATCCTTCACGAGTCCTGCGTCAGCAACCTTCCTCTAAATGTCAAGAGCAATTCACAGATTCATATTGTATGAGTATCTCGTATGGGAGGCATGCTGTTCCTTGGTGATGAGTCCGAGGTCTCTAACCTATCTTCGGAGCCAGTCATATAACAAGCTGCCAATTACTTTAGAAACATGAAACATTAGGTTCCTTTTAATGACTTCATCAATGCAGGAAGAAGACATATGTTGCGATATGTTAACATTTCATTTGCTCTTATCAGCTGCAAACGTAAAACATGCGAATTATATATATCACACACAAATAGGGATAGACAGGGTATGGACACGTATATAGTCACACCACCTATTATGTACTCACCACCACGACAACTCTATGACTGTAACTTAACGCACCTGCTATCTTTGTTAATTCATATGACTCCTCTATCACTAAACACAAAAGACTAGCCTTGGTAAATGTAGGAAAATGCCGAATGTCAATTTGCTGACGGTTTGTTTGCACGATGTCACAAAGTGTAAACTGCTTCTTAGACGTTACCGTAAAATTTTGCTACCAATGCTGTATGTGACATGCTTCCTCGACGGGTGCGCTTGCGCAAATGTGAAACTTTTCAGTTAACATTCTGCGTGCCTCTTCTATGGTCACCTCAAACTCCTGGTCAATCGGTCCATCAGCTAGCGAATCAGTATCTATTCTGTTTAGAATCTTTCGAATTTCAGCGTTGGACGATGTGCTGATGCCAGACCCATATGCAAAATCAAACCAGTTAGATAGATAAGCATTTGCGTTAACACTGTTGATACCAAATTTCCGCGGTTCCAATTGTAATATATTACCACCAGATTTCACGTAAGGATGAAATTGATCAAATATATTGTGCAGTTATTCATAAGCGACGTCCAGAATAGGCTTTTTAGCAGAAATCAGCTTTAGAAAGGCCGTTGATAAAATATTTTGATGTACATCACGTCACGTAGGTTTATTCAAACACAATGCACGACGAACGTAATACTGTAATGCGAAGTTAAATAGATTGTTAACATCAGCATATAGCAAGGTGTATTCAAGATGCAATTTGCGGAAAGACCATATGTGTCTCCATTTCATTAGGTGTCCTACAAAAGTGCATTTTGGAGGCAGTAACGCTAATCAGAAGTTGGGAAACTTCCAGATGTTCCGATAAGGAGTTGTGTTGTTCATAGACAGTGATCTGTCATCGTATGACTATAATTCTCTTATTTAAATCAAAACCATTAACTTGATGTCTAACAAATTAACCAAATAGACAACCATTCTGCAGATTATACTGTCCGCTGTAGAGATTTCATGTTTTCTAGCACTTTTATGAACCACTTATACTTGGTTTTGTTCTCATCTTCAAGCTTTTAATTTGCCTTCAGATGACATCGCGTCGTAGACACACAGGCGTTGATAACACTGCCGATCAATCCTGTCTTTTTCAAAACGTACTGAACAGTCTTTGGTGATATCCCTAAAACACCTTGGCTACCAAGCTTTGTTTGGTTTTCAGCTGAGATGAACACTTCATAATTCGTTTCGTCCCGGCTATTTTTTTTACAGCCGTCTATTCATCAGAAGTAAAAAGTGGTTTCGGGAACAATCTGTTTTCTGTTATTCAACATCCACTCTATTGCACGACAGTTTTTACTATTATAGTTGTCAAGCCAGCGAAATAAAAAAGCAACTTTCCACATAAGTACTTCAAACAATCTTGAATGAGGGGCGATTGGGTGACTACATTGACCTCCGAATTTGCCAAGTGTTTGATGTGGGCATTATAACTGTAGGGCCGGAACAAACTTCTTCGGAGCACACAATTGTGGAGTGTGTAACCGAATTCCGATGACTTCTGTAGTGGCTAAGATACGAAACTGGGTTTTTTTGAACTGATGATGTATAGTTTCAGCTGCCAGTGAATCCGCGGTTCAAAGGGGTATTGGTTTCACATTAACATTCGGATGACAAAGCGCAGTCGTTTGGTCATGTCAGTGTTTTAAGTTACTTGTGCAACGGGTGCAGCTCTGTGCACCGTGTGCGTCTCAGCCTGGCATCATGAAGTAGACACTAAGTACTCCTTATCTTGCAGACGGTTGTTCATTTTCGTCCGCCTCTTATCCTGATCGTGCGTGGGAACAGGGGATGACCAGCTCTTGATTAGGTCTGATGCCACTATAAGTCAGTATGGGAAAACTGTCAGAAACACATCACTGAACTATGGAAGACATCTCGTTTAAATCGATACCTGCAGTCCCATTGATGTTACAGTGAATATTACGCATTCGTTCATACACGATAATGTTTGGATAAACGATAATTTTGAAAAGATGCTTAACAAGCATAGCGATGCTTACCTTTCGTTCGGCCAACGGTGTACCTGATAAAGAGAAGGTAGATCAACAATCAGCATTTCAACTTATTTGAATGGCAGTTGTCAGCTAGGGCAAGCAATCCATCGCAACTACACTCCAGTACAATTCAAAAGATGAATGCAAATGCTACCTTAATTCACCTCACCTAGTTATGCGCATCATCAATCAAGAGACCCTCTTGAGTGCATAATAGCTCGTGGACAGTGAGATCAGTTTCGTTTCTAATTCATTCACGCCAAAATGACACAGATGGACCGCATCGATGAAATTTTGTGACGGTTTGTTTACACCTTTGAAAAAGAGGCTGTAACAAGGAGGAACATCCGACTAACAAATCACACGCGGTGATACGTCAGTCAGGAAACATGACAACCCTAGGATTGTCCACTTTGTGTAAAACATTTGAAGACAACAGTCGGGGAAGTGGCCATTTTCCCGAAGACAATGTGTGGCAAAAAGATTAACAAAGTACACGTGAGTGACCTTCACCGCTGTCATGCTCATGTATTTCTCCGGTCTCCACGACCGTCCCCAGCCATCGCGCCAACTTTTGATGTCATCCCCACTACGCGCCTGCACTGTGCTGTCTAGACTTCTGTCTGGTCCATTCCCTTTGACCTTGCTTTGTTGCTCGTCCCATACCTTATAGATACGAACAGATCTGTGACTGTACTGTCTTCGGGATGTGCGACGGAGAGAAACTCTATTTGAAGGCCAGTCTTTTCTCCGTGTTCATACGGTGGCCTCGGGTGGATGGGTTGACCGGGAAGAGAACGTGTGTACTCCGTGGTCCGTTGTTCATCACCGCTAACGGTCGTTTCGTTACCCGACGTTTCAGTAACCGTTATTCTGTTATCTCTTTATGCGCCCGTAGGCAGTAAATACAGTTATAACAACAGCGATTGTGTAAGAGTATCTGAAGTTGACTGGGTTGAGTGTGCGCAAATTTGGAGACCTGCTGCATATCAGTGGTGCAGTGGTAAGATTAAGTTTCTGAAGGAAAGGTTACAACTTTCGTGGAACATTGTGAACATTTCAGGGGATGCTATACGCCAAAGGTGCTACCTATAAAGGGCCTTAGTGTAAATATAGACGAAGTTCATAGACCACAGTGATGCTATCACCCAACCACCTTAATAATTTCCCCAGTCGTCAGCACGAGGCATCACTTAGATAGCCTGAACCACACGCGAGAACAGCAAAGTCCTCGTTTTCAATGCTCTACACTTTTACGCATACTCCGCCGAATGCGTGCTCGCTCACACTAAATGAGGCAGTGTGGTTTCTGTCACTGAATTGTGGTGCCGATCGCCACCATCACCTTCAGTGAATACCGTTCATTTCTCAACCGCCTTCTCACTCAGCTTAGCACGGCCATAGTTTCCTCGATTTACTGAACAGAATGGATCGGAAGTTTTGAAAATCCACATTCGAATACCGTAATCAAGTAACTCCGTGCTTGGACCACCAAAGCTGCGGATCTATCCAGGACATTTTTACTGACATGGTTGTGACCTGCTACCAACTTACGAGAGACCAGAAGTGGATTGCTGATAGTGGACGCTCATCGAATCCCACGATGCATGATGGGAAATGGCTAGTGAGATGGTTGCAAGCAGTAAGTTTCTTTGTGCCACCGATTCTCCAGCTCATATTTGAGTAATTAGCACCAACTCTTAGACGGACGAATATGCTGAACAGACACGGTTTCGGTGTCACGGATGAAGACGCAGCATAAGTCGGCACGGTATCAGTGGAGACTCATTGTTATCCCCAGTTCAATCTACTATGGTTCACAACCGTTTGCACTAGGGAATTAATGTCATAATTCAGCGACTTGAAAGAGCGAAAGCACATGAAATATTCAAAGACAAGTGAGTTAACGGTGGCATGAGCACTTCGTTAATGTAAGGTGCTATTGGTTCAGTACATGTAACGCTCTCAACCGATCAGCCGATCTTCCATAACAACATTTCCAGTTGTTCGAACTATAAAGCACAATCACTTCCAATATATTGTCAGACCAGAATAACCAAATATCTCAACATAACAATTCAACCACTGAGTATCCATGAGGGAATTTTTTATCTGGCCATATGGGCTGTTTACCATGACTTATTTAGACACCCTACCTTACCCCTGCAAAACACCTTCACCGTCACCTCTACCGAATGATTCCTAGGATTGTGAAACTGTGTATGTTTTCGTAAATGTACTCGACGCCTCTGATGACATGGCAGCGGATAAAACAATAACGTACAGATGATCCTATCAACAAAATGTACAGAGTCAGTGTAATATTCTTCACAAATTTCGGCCAACTCGGAGGACAAAAACTATTTTTTCAAGGTACCTTTCTACTGGTTATGTAATTAACTTCTGTTCAACTTAGCACAGTACCCGGGTTAGAATGATCAATCAGGCAAGGCCGTAAAGATCATCCAAACACGTATGAAGAGCAATCAGTCTTAGGGTGATCGCTGTTCACCACTGGTCACATGAGCCGCTGGCATCGAGAAACAAAAAGAAAATAAGCAATCTGGAAGGTTGAGTATTTCGTCGAAGCACATTCCTACGGGCCAAGTTGATCGTGCGTCATGTCCTTATCGACTGGGCGCTTAAACCTGGTTAGGCCAAACTGTGGTTTATATGCGGACTGCTGTTTGGTAAAGTGAGAGAAAGTAGCCGATCTCCAGGTATCCACTTAGCGGTATATGGGGAAATTATTGAAGAATATGTATGGGCTACAATTGTTCGTAGTGACAAAAGAAAATACTAACGTTAGAACGATTCTATTCTTTAATTACAGTCAGATAAGGCTGTCGAAGCGCTTTGTGACTTTAACAACAGTCATGCTCCCTTGGTCACCTGACCTTTTTCTGATGAATTTACCAAAGATTACAATGAACTCAAGGTCAGTGTTTTTAACCGTTTGAGGGAAAGTTGATTTTCTCATTCACTCGGTTGACAGATTATAGTGGGTTATAGGAACGGAGCAGCTTGACCTTATTTCTGTTATATACAGAAGTGTTCACTGTTTTCATCATCCTACGCATTGAACAAAACCGTTAAACATACTCACCTGAGTCATCGTTGCTAGACATTGAACATCCTTCACGTCAATGTTGCTGAGTTGGGACCTGGTGAAACTGTAACACAGTTAGCGCTGTAAGTTACTGCGGCAACAACGAAGCTATTTGTGGAGATATTCTAAATTAACACACGAAATGTTCAACATTCCTCGGCCTAGCCGCAAGTGGGTTGTTGTAACACAGATCTGTCAAACAGACTGTCAGTTCCAATCTGTGTCACGTTGGTGACTTGTCGGCTCAGGTGGGGTAGCCACGTCACATTTGTCCGTGATTACATGAACCGAAAATTAAGCTTTATAACTGACTACCACTGTTGTTCAATCCGTACGGCTGTCATGTTGGAGAGAGATGCATCAGGTTAGACGTACTGGCTTGTTCAAGAAAAGTTCGGATGTTTCATCTTACACAATTAATAGGAGTTTAACAAATAGAAGGAAGGTGAAGTTTGTGTACGGCTTCTTCGATACTCAACTAAATACTGAAGCAACTACTAAATAGTTTGGATGAACAAAAGTTGTTGGAAGACCAATATATTCGTAGATCGCAAGACGACTGAGAGTGAAATGCGAACAGACAAATTTCGTCACTGCCGAAAAGACTGTTCGTTAACCACGAACATCCAGGTGTGATAATGAAGTACTTGAAACGGTTAAATGCAATCTTGATGGAAGTTCGCGAGTTGTTTGTCAACAGTGCTGCTTCTTAAGAACCTCCATTCAGATACTTCTGTAAAGACAATGGTCATGACCGTATAGAGAATTTGAAGTTCAGTAAACTTGGTAGTCATCACAAATATTACTCTTGATTTAGTGCATGGACTAGAAAGCTACCATAATGAAAATTTACGAATATAGTGCATTTCTGACAAAACATTAAGTCATCAGTGCAACACCCATTGACGAATGACAGACGAGCTAAGTACTTACGGAATACGAGTCTAAGCCGTTGAGTTCACTGATCTGCATTTACTCGACAAAAGAGCGAGTGGGCAGTCAAACTGAGGTCAATGTAGTCAGCGTTCTACTCTTACCACGCAAATTAAGCGGCTGAGCTCCGCTCATTCGAGTTGTTTTCGCCCTCCGTAAACTCAGCTAGTCGATTGAAAGGAGTGAGATTTTGCAGTCGGCGCGATGCCTTCCGGTGCTTACGAATGATGCACAGTTTGATAGCAATTTCTAACCACGTTTTCTAAACGATCATTCGGAAATGCACACAGCCAACTCCACAGAATTGCCGACAGGAAGACGTGAGCTTACTAAGTTACGTGTGCGATATAACTAACATAATGTTTTTATCCCCACAGTAGCCACATGAAGCTTAACTCGTGCCTATCCGTTAAGCTCAATGAGTCAGTACTATGCAGTACTTACGCAGAAAACAGCCATCTCATATTACTTCTAGAAACAATTAAGCGGCATGTCAGTATATGTCGATATGTTATGTACAGGCTTCGTGTTCAGTTAAGTAAGCGGTGCCAGGAAATAATCGGAGAAAAAGGTGGCTCAATTCGGACCGCTCATTTTTTCACAAACGTTCCATTACATGAAGCAGTTGATTAGTTATGCAATTTTATTTTGATTCATAATAGTTCTTTACCGATCCCTGTCGACTACCTTAAAGAATTGATTCTTATGTGTACAGAAAACATTCGGTTTGAGTTCGATGGATGTGCTTATAAGCAAATTGGTGGTGTAGCAATGGGCAGCCCGTTGGATCCCACATTGGCTACTGTTTTTCTTGAAATGGTGGAAAATGGACTATCAGATTATATTGACTGTTCTTTGCTTTATAAGTGTTATGTCGGTGACATTCTAATATTCAACGATTCTGATCATTTCATTACTCTTTCACATCAGTTTAATTCCACTCATCGAAATCTCCGTGTCACACACGAACAAGAGCTAGATACCTCACTACCATTCTTAGACATCCTTATTTCTAGACGTTTAGACAGTACAGTTAGTAGGTCTGTTTATCGAAATACCACATGGAGTGGGCAGTACCTACAATTCTTTTCATTCGCGCCCATGGCTTACAAACGTAGCTTAGTGCGAACCTTTTTTCATCGAGCAAGGAAAGTATGCACAGCCGACCGTCTAAAATCTGAAGAGGAGCTTTTGAAGAATGTTTTGCTTTCGAACGGATATCCGGCCAAATTTGTTGAAATTCACTGCAAGGAACGAGTGGCTACCTCCTTACTACAGTCAGTGTTGAAGAAGCAGGTTTTTATCACTCTTCCTTACATAGGTGACCACAATATTACCGATGTAAGTCGAAAGTAGAAGTCAGCGATTGGTCGCACATATTCAGCAGCGGAGTTGCGCTTGTTGTTTTCCACGCGCGGGATGAGTCTCCACTGTCCCGATCGTTCTTTCTTGGAAAACTCTGCCTCTCATTTTATATACCAGTTCACTTGCAGTTGCGGTGACTAATACATTGGCAGAACGGACGGAAACCTACGACACATGAAGGTGGAGCACATCCCCAAGTGGTTAGTGCAAACATTGACTCAACGCGAGTCAGTATGCCAATACTCGAACAGAAATCCGGCGTGTTCGATCGCAAAACACCTAATCGCAACAGGTCATATGGTTGACCCCGTCACTTCGTTCATGGTTCTATTGTGTAACCGCAACCTCTGGCTGTTGGCATTCTCGGAAGCATTGTTGATCAAGCTTCAAGCCCCGGCCTTCTGTTGACAAAATGTGCTGACACAGTCAATTTCATTACCGTGGCAGTGAACCCTGATTGCTCCTATGTGGTGTTCGTTCATCTCATTGTTTTGCCGCCAAGCCCTTAATCCATATAACTGAATGTTTTATGTAATAGACTGATGAGAATAAACGAAATGCTTGCATCTCGCAATGTATGTCTTCTTGCCGTCTTAATGAACTGGATAAAGGGAACTCAATGTTGCAAACCACCACAGATGTCAAAACCAGCACAATATAGCCTGGCTACTAAGACAAAAACTGTGCAATGGAATCAATCTTTCTCTAATTTATAAGTCATTACTGCTCTTGAATTCAGCTTTTCACTAATTGTTAATTGATGCGCTGGCACATTCGTTTAAAAAATACTTTATTGTGCTCAATCGAACTCACAGATACATAAAATTTCCAACCCTGCGCTATCCGTCATTTGCTGAGGTACATGTTAGCAGGTAGCCCTAGCGCACATGAGTCGCAGTAGCCGGAACACACCGAAATGATAGAGCTGAGTGATGCGGTCTATGTAAAGCACGTCCCGCATGCTTGCATGCAGAGTCATTAATAACTGATTTGCGTTATCCGTTACCATCTCTTCTGGTTTATGTCTTCGCACTCGAACTCCCGTGAATTGTTTTTAACTTCACACTTCGTTGTTGGGTATACAGTTGCCGAGTAAACTGTGGTAAGAGGCGTGGTTGAACTTCAGTGGTTACGCTTAACTCGGGGGTGGTAACAAACACGAAGCCATTCTGATAACTGTGGCAAAGTTTGACCAGTAAACCTCTAATTTTTTTGCTACCGTATATTCTAAGAATAGGGTTATGCAAGACCCTCAGGAAGGTTTTAGTTCCACACACTGCCCATAGAAAACAACCCTCCAGACTGAAAAAGCACAAGAGCAAGTGATTACCAGCATTGTAAGTACGTGGTATTATATTCCAACGAACTGCGGTTCTCTTAGGTTCGACTAGGCGTAGTAATCAAAAGGAATCCAAGACTATCTACACGACCCCCCAACCCACGTCTTCTTCGATATACCGGAGTAGTTGCCATCAGAAGAAACAGATCTGTTCTGTGCATTCAAAAGGAATTGTTCATTACCCTTTCATTGTCCTGACAATAGTAACGTTTGTGCACCAACAGACGAGTGTCACTTCATTTTGACTCACGTTGAGGCTTGGTTTTGATTTGATAAACTTTAACAGTCTACATTAAGCACTCATAATGATACAGCGAAATCTGTGATGGAATAATTTGTACAACACGAAATTTTTGATTTCAACTTTCAAAAGTAATCAATATGTTTGCAAAGTCTTAGTTTGCTGCTCTGCGATGGGAGGCCAGTATATTACAGGTGACAACTTTTGTCGTTAACCCAAATACATTAATAACAGTAGAGTTGTATCCTCAGGATATGATAATTGAATAATGTTAACGCCCATCTCATAGCATGGATCCTTGAAATTTTGTGACAAAATCAGTATCAACCACCTTATGGTAATCCGAGTTTTAGAAAACAAGCAATCGTGGTACAAGCAAGTGTTTATCGTAGATTGATATCTACATAACTGACGCAGTTATCTGTAGCATTCTATTGAGATGGCTGATAATGACGGTCTTCATTTGCTTGTCGACTTTGGCAGTTTGCTTAAAAACATATCAGTGTTGTGTTCCTATTCTGGTACAATCAACGGTAGGCTTAACGGGCTATAACAACGATAAAGTGAATACGTGAGTCAGTAGAAGTACTGTCGCATTTACACGCGGTAACGTCATTCTTATGTGCGTGGATGAATGAGCCATTGGTAGTTTTGGGCGCGACCAGTCAGAACGCAACTTGAATCTCAACACGTGTGTGAGGCACACAGGCGGCCTTGACGCGTACACAACAACCGCCAAACGATGAGTGGTCGGGGATTTTGTTAATTTTAAGTTGAATATCACCCACAGTTGACCGCAGCTGTCGCATTCTCGTAGACTTTCCAGTCGACCTCTTTAGAAAAAAAGCACCAGACTCGAGTTTCACTCTCGTTAGAGCTCGTCGGCAGTGCACATCCCTGCTACTGCCGGGACTAGAACTCTGGTCACGCTTTTATGAGGCAACCTTGTTGACCATTGTCATTGACCTCACACTAGGCACGACCGGATTATCATATCTAAACCCTCAACCACTTTTACTTGTGAGCAGTGATCGGATTGTCCAATCGTCTTAGTAGGAGACACAGTTACTCTCTGTTAACTCCAATCGATAATCCCGCCATTAGGATTTTCTAGACAGGTTGAAACCCCCTATCTCATTAAACCTGCAAGGCGATATTTTAGATTACTGATGAGTAGTACTGACGAGTAGTCTCTTCGAAACGGGCCGACTGGGAAGTCTATGGGAATGCGACGGCTGCGATCTACCATGGGTGATGCCCAACTTGAAATCGCCAAACGGTTTGATTTCAACGGTGGGCACAAAGTTGAACTAAGGGGTTAAATACGGAAGACCACAACCTACATTTACTCTGTATTTACGTGAGACACAGTTGAAGTGAACTGTCGTACAATTTCCTGAATTTTTGATGTGACCGGTTAGTGAATCTCCTGTTGGTAAAGTCGTTGACTTTTCTTATTGGTTAATCTGCACGACAGTTCTCTTCTCATAACAGCCAGACAAAAAGCACCCCCGATGGAAATTCAAATGAACACTAAACAACACCGGTACCCAAAAGCATAAAAGTTCGCTTCACACAGTCCCGTCAATAAAGTCCGGATAAAATCCTTACCAGCCAACTGAACACCAACCCTGAAAGCAATAATGCCCGATACATCTTGAGGTCACACCGACTACCGTGTGCACACAGACTATGGTAACAACAGTGCCAAACTGGCACTAGTTCTTTCCATGCTAATATAATTACTCACAGCTTCTTGTGCAAAGACTATAGATATCGACCGGTATGCATGCTGATCATCAACACAACTGAGTTATTTCACAAATCATTCATCGAACATGCAGGACTAGCTGTAGCCACTGATTATTCATTTTAACAGACAAACGGTATGCCAAACATTCGCCTTTGTAAACAAGGAACAGATCGCCACTATGTTCACCTCATGGCCACACTCGATACGTCTTTGTACGGCAGTCTACTGTATTTATGCGGTGCAGTGACAAAAACGACACAAAAATCTAATAAGGCATTAGTCTTCCATTAGTGCAATAGCAGATAAAAGGTCACGAACCTTCCTTTTTAATGTACAATTCAGAGTTGTGTTTCCTGATGGCAACCTGTTCAATACAGTGAAGAGAATGTTGGATAAACGTCGTACAGAGTATGGGAACGTGATAGCAATAGTCTATGTTGTGTTTTCAGGACATACCAAGTTTGCAGTTCCGATGTGTGGTTACAATGTGTAACATCCTGTTAGCTGCTTGCACAACCAAGCCCTTGACCCAGCTTGGTACCAGCCCCATCACAAACGGCTGAACGTAAACAAGGATAGGGTGGCTTCCAGGTTTCAGTCCGCCCTTATTAAAATCATTTTTATCACGCATTCCTGCTATTCAGGCTTGTTGCACGGTGTGCAGTAAACATTTACACACACTGAATACAGCTCTTCGTCGCTTGTTATCACTGTGACTTTTCCGTAATCATTCTTTACGTAATCTCTGGATACTGATTATTTGTTCGGTCACCGTTCCTCTCTATCTGTCAGTCCTGCTTATGATTTTCTGTAGTTCATCCGACTTAACACTGTTCTAACGAGATGGTCAATTGAAAATTCAAGGGTTAAATCGCAGTTTTATCTCAAACAACCGGTTGGAGCATTGCACAGAAGTAAAATCAGAGATGAGTACTCTAACACTAACATGAACAGCTTCACAATTTAGGTGATGGTGGCTCAGTCCACGTTAAGGCAGCCATGTAACTGACTACAACGAGTGGGTTTATCTTTCCTAAACACGTAATGAATAGCTCGAGCTATACAACCTAACTACAACACATCTGGTTCCAGCATTGTTCCTTCAGACAAGTTAGTTATTCCCAGTTAGTATTGTTCTGTTCGTACATCGTCCCGCTTTAATAGCATTGATCATTTTTACCATCATTATGGCCGAATAATTCCTGGGATTATTGAACTGAGGACATTTGCACTGCTTGAACCGGTGCTTACAAAGAAACAACAATCCGTTACAAAAGAGAATGGGTTCAGTAATCTACACCAACTGATCGTTACCATGATACAAATATATGTATTTAAAGGTTCAACGAGTCGAGAGCATACTATTTACCTCTAGCCTCCTTAATCGCGCTGGCTGAAGAACCTTAACCGTCTCTTATCAGTCTTTTGTCCGAAAACCAGTGACGTCAATCGAAATACTTTTATATTGATCAAGTATCGTCTTGAGGTGCCCGGTTCTACTGACCTGTGAAATGAAATACTCAAAATCGCTGGGAATGAAAAGCGCATCTAATTTTCAACGCTTACCATAAAACGAACCAGACCTATGAGTTAAAAAGTTCCAAAGTCTAAGCAGTAGTGAATTAACCAACCGTCAATTTGATCACGTGCACTCGGATATTTGTCGTCCGGACGATTATGCCCATGTATGTGTGTAATAGGAACGGCTTGTTCTTTCGGTCGTTTGACACATCGATCCACTTGAATGAGATTCATGGGACGAGCTATGAGTTTTATTCAGCGTATTCTGAATTCTATCTCAGACAACACGATCTTTGTCACTTCAAGTGAGAATCTGTGCTCACCTGAAAATGAATCTATAATAGCCACATTGAACGAATATTTACATGAGGGAATTTTAAGTGCTACCCAGAGAGTGTTGTGCGCGATCGAGCATTCAGGTCGGGTCTAACTAAACAATATCGTTATCCTTGAGACTGTCACTCCAAGTTACTTGGCGTACAAAACTAACATAACTGGTACCATAAAAAAACAGCGAGAATTTCCAGAACAACTGAGTTGTGCACTCAACCGTACACACCACCTACACATTTTGTTCACCTTGATGTAGGCGAAAGAAACAAAACATTGTTTCAAGACTGGTAAAAACACTGGTGATAGATGAAATGTTTGCTTGTGTTTGTTTGGGTGTGTGTGTGTGTGTAATCTGCTTGACCTTTTCTGCTACACTGGCGTGATGGTCAGGCTTGTGTGATGTTTTGATCCGGAGGGCTGTGCTGACTGCGACTTCGGTCGTTACAGGTTCAACCACGTCACATTGACAGAAGGGAAGCAGCCAGACAAAATGCATATGTGTTCGTTGTGAGGCGTTCATTGTGTATGGTGTCAGTCTGCTGTGTTTCGGTTCGGTTGGTTATTTCCTTTTTCGCGTGATCTGATTCTCTGTAGGTGTGATTAGTTTGTCTGTGCAATATTATCTGTGTGTGAATGTGCCGAATGTCTTGGGTTGTGACTGTCGAACCTGTTCTGAATGGTTGATGTTGATGCGTACGTGTGCGTGTGTGTCACCTGATTCCTTGCGGTACAGGCTTTTGAGCCAGAGGCTTTGGTTGAGGGCCCTAATCGCTCTCCTGTCTAGGTCTGGGGCACCCTGGCAGTATCTTAGGCCCATAAAAACCGTGATTATACAACAGAAACCAAATACCATACTGCATCGGCCGTCGTGCAGGATAAACCGGATCGCCCTATCTGCTGCACATGGCAGGGTGGATAGGCAAAAATATGCTACTGCCAGTCACTCACCCTCATACTGTCCCCCACTATTAATCCCCGAGCAGACAATGCTCACTCAAGATTCAGCAGCCTGAAGACCAACCTGATCTAGGCACGGGACGAAAGACGCTCTGTGCTGGAGCATGGAATGTGCGCACGCTGCTGGATTCATGCAGCTCTAACGGACGGCCAGAACGACGCACTGCACTGATCGCGATGGAACTGCGTGGCTATGGTGTCGAGGTAGCAACCTTGAACGAGACGAGGCTTGCGGACCAAGGTAAGTTACGGGAAGCAGGTGCCGGTTTCACCTTCTACTGGATAGGTTACCCGACAGACGGTGCTCGGGAGCATGGTGTCTGTTTTGCCGTCGCTGATCGCATCAACCCTTTGATAATAGGCAAACCGCACGACATCAGCCCTCGAATGCTATCTATGTGCCTGCGACTCGGCCGAGGTAAGTGTGCTACATTTGTTAGTGTTTATGGTTCAACTATGTGTGACACTGATGATACAAAGCACCAGTTCTACTGTGATGAGGACGAGCGATCGTCCCACACTACTCACACCACCACTATTCAGTAGTGGGCGACAGCATCGATTTTGCCGTCAACGTAGCTGCCGGAAAAAAACACGGGAATAAACATCACACGAACACGATAGTGAAGTATGCCATGGAATAATCTGGGCTACGCAAAGGAGCTGAGCATTAGTGTCTGTAGCAGTCGGGACCATCTGGGACTAGTGCCATACGCAGATGAATGTTTTTGTTTGTTGTCCTGTTTGAACACCTAACCCGTGTAAGTTTGTAAACGAGCAACCTTTGCACCATCCCTGTTCTTGGCTCACAACATTATGATCAATGTCTGTCACAATCTAATCGGTGCTAGTGAATGACCATTTGTTTGTTCTCAGCGACCTGAACGCTCCAATCGGACGCGAATCGGCAGCTTGGCCGGGAGTCCTCAGACACTACGGCATTGGTTCAGTCAATGTGTGCTACTCACAAGATGGCTATCACGAACACCCGATTCCAGCTGGATGCGAGCGACATCACAACAGGTACCAATCCACGGAGCGGTCATCACCACTTGCTTGACTACGTGATTGTGCGACAGCGCGACATTCGTGAAGTGCGTATCACGCGAGTGATGCGCGGCGCTGAATATAGCACGGATCATAGACTGGTCAGGACCAACTTAGTTATCCATCTACGCAAGTCTGTCTATTGTAGATTTTCCGTACAACTCCGGAAGTTGGATATCAAACGACTGGAAAACTGTGATACGAAAGCTGCTTTTCAGTGTGTAGTTGCCGCTCGTCTACATGACGTTCCTGTATCCATTACCCCCGAAGGTATGTGGCAGTACATCAAGGAACTGATCACGACTGCAGCCACCGAGACGATTGGTGTCAAACGCCAGAAACGTCCGGACTGGTTCGACAACAACAA
>LUCH01000549.1:55567-118283 GCA_013368495.1 Paragonimus heterotremus
AGGGATTTCAAGTATGTTGTGATAGTACTTTTGTTTAAGGGTAAGGGTAACAAGCAATGCCCCGACAGCTATCGGGGCATCAGTCTGCTGAGCTGCACAGACAAGGTGCTTGTCAGAATCCTTCAGAGCCGGCTGAATACGGATGTTTCGGAGGCTAATGTTCCTGAGGAGCAATGCGGATTCCGGGAGAATCGGAGTACGACTGACTTAGTGTTAGTCGCTAGACAGCTTCAGGAGAAGTGCCAAGAACGCAACCAGCCCCTGTCACTGGCGGGAAGCAAGGTTGTGTCCTGGCTTCATCCCTATTTAGCTTATATTTGACCGTCATGCTAACAGTTGCTTTTCAGGATTCTGGGGAGGACGGCGTTGTGGTAGAGTACCAGACGGATGGACGCCTACTGAATATTCGACGTTTCAGCACCTCAACTCTCAATGATGAGCATGTTTCTGCCTGCAGATGACAGCGCGCTGTTCGCACACATCGAGAACGAACTACAGCGACTGGTCACGGTTTTCGCGACCGCGGCATCCAAGTTCAGACTAAATATCAACAGAGGTAAAACATTTTATTTCTTTCAGCCTTCTCCTGGTGGAGATACTATCTGTACACTTCCACCCCACATCCGTGTTAACGAAGATAATGTCAGCAGTTGCACAGATTTCTGCTACTTAGGTAGCAAATTGTCCACCGATCTGTCCGTGGACCGCGAGTTGACAGTTCGTGTGGCAAAGGTTAGTACTGCTTTCGGACGTCTTGACAAACATGTTTGGAAGAACCACAGTCTGATGCCGAGCATTAAGCTGTTTGTCTGCCGTTCAATGGTGTTGTCTATACGACTGTACGGCAGTGAAACGTGGACATTGTATCAGCGGAATGTGTGCTATTTGAGCCGCTTTCATTTGCAATGTCTCAGACGCATCTTGGATATTCGGTAGTCGGACATGGTTCCGAACCCTGAGGTACTGCGGCGAACGGACATGAACGGGATGGAAGCCCTGCTGATATTGAATCAGCTTTGTTGGCTGGGTCACATTCGTCGGATGGGCGATGACCGTATCCCGAATCAGGTGCTGTGTGGAAAACTGAGATCAGGTATGCGAAGTCCTGGTGGTCAGAAGTGGAGATACCAAGATGCTGTGCAGTTAGGTCTCTCACGTTGTAAAATTGATTCCAGATGTTGGGAAGACTTAGCGTTGAGCCGGACGGCTTGGAGGAATACAATTCGGACGGGCGTCCATGAGTTCAACGAGCAGTTATTGCACGGCCGAGAATGAAATCGCTCGATACTCAAGGGAATTATCGGTGCCATAGGTCGTGGTGACATGACTATATGGCGTTGCGATGTTTGGGGCCGCGAATGCGCTGGCCGTTTGGGATTAGTAGGTCACCAGCCTACTCAAAGTGCACCGTCGGCGAAGAGACAATGAGTACGCTAGGCTCAGGTAGATCATATAAGCATATCCACTTTATTTTTGTTGATGACTGCACCGACCAATATTATGGTCGTTTGACAACTAATCCGCTCCTCTTTTCAGAAACTTGGGTGTCTGCAGTCGTCTACCCGTTCCTTTCCTGAGCTTTGTTGGTGTGTTGAATGATGAATCGTTTGCGTGATCTTCCGGTAGCCTAACTCTTTTTTTAACTTTATCCTCTCTGTAGTGCACTAGCATGCACTCGTATACTTAAATGCCTCTTCTATTACACTTTGCATATCTTTCTTGTCAGCTTAGATCTTTTCACTGATGAGTTTAGACTTTGTCATGGCAATGTCTTTGTTTAGTTTCCGAGAGATAAGGGTTGCCTTTTCCAGCTAGCCATTCAATTGGCTAATCAGCACTAAACGGGTGGACACAAAGGCCTCACTCACACACCTACTAGTCTTATTCCTTCGGGTTTACACTGGATACGTTGTGTCTGATTGGAACCACAAGTGGCGCAGCGCAAGCCACTTGGGGTGGTGGTTTGAGGCGCAGGCGTCCTCCGGCTTCGTTCACTGTGACAGGTTAATCCATTTCGGATGCCCTCAGTCGTGTGTGTGTTAATTGCAGACATGCTTCAAACGATCGTCAACTTAGCATAGCTCATTCACGTTGGGTATCTTGAGGGACGTCTTACTCCATATGGCCGTGCTGTCAGTCATGCGGTCAGTAGTACCTACTTAAGTGTAATTATTCCACTCATGTTGTTCTTATCACTTAGCCAGTAGTCGTACCGCCGTTCGTGTTCTCATACGACTGGACCAGTGCCATTGATCTGACTCGTTGGATGGTTAACGTGGATAAATTACTGGTAAATTGCATGGGATCTTGGTGAGCGTTACATATACACCACTTTCAGGTGATCACAGCTACCGCTTTCACATAGACTTTCTAGTCAGCCTGTTTCTAAAATGGTTAAAAGATTCGAGTTCCGTTCTTGTTAGAGCTTGTCAGTAAGGCACATCCTTGCCACGGTCGGGACTAGAAGTCCGGCCAGGCTTTCGTGAAACAATCGTGTTCACTTTTGCACCAGTGAATTCATATTAAGCACGACTGAATAATGATATACTAACTTTCAACCACATTCGCTTGTGAGTACTGCTCAGACTGTTCAGTCGCCTCAAGAGAAGAAATAGTAGCTGTCACGTTACCTCTAATCGCTAACCCCCAACTAGGATTTTTATGGAAACCACAGAAGTCATTACGTTTGTTGAGTGACATTTTGCTACCTGGTAAGTGGCAAGAGATTTTTGGTTGGTATAGGTTGGATATCATTCACAGTTAATGGCGGCTGTCGGATACTCACGGAATTTCTCGTCAACTCCTTTCAAAAAATGTACTGTACTCGAGTTTCGGTCGCAGGACGAACGTTGTAATCTTCTAACCGAGGGTTTTGTATACAAGTTTATTTCCCAATGTTGTTATTACAGGCGCTCTCACCGGTACGCGTTTCAGTTCAGTCAGTCTTTTGTGGTAATTTTTGTACAGTTGTATTCTCAAACCTTCAGATGGTCACTCACGCTCTTTCTCTCCTTCAATCGTTTATAAAGAAAGCTAAATAAATTGTGGAATCCAGGGCGCACACTCCAAGGTGTACACCCAGAATCAAAACAACCAGCAATTTTCGCCTCTACCTCAGTTTATGGTAGGTCTAATCGTAAAGCGGAAAGAAAGAATATTTGTATGATGGAAAAGCAAATTTCCTTGGCGTTCCAACATTTAAACGATGAGTTCCGGCAAGTGAAGAAAGGTAACCTGTGAACCCATTATTATCACTAAACCCTATACTCCGGAGGGAAAGATAAATACTGTCAGCGTTTGTTTGTGTGTCCAATTTGGCATTAGGGCCACGCAATTCCATACGTCTAGCAGACAAGTCGTTGATCACTCTGTATGGCAGAGTTCGAACGTGCGGCGTGTCGGCTTTGTCTGTCACCTAACGGTTTGGAACTTGCCGCTTCATTGTCAACTGGGTTCATTTCGACCTGAATCAATGACAGGAAGAAACTGGCTGCAAACCTTGGCGAAGAAAATTGACCACAAGAACCAGGTTTCCTGGGCAGTTTTTGGGTTGATCAGCAGGAAAATATCAAACTAACTCACAGCAGTTCGTGCGCGCTGATTCGACTGGTTGACATAGCCACAACCATCAAGTGGAAGTATGTGCTGCAGAGATCTACGAACACTAGATAATCCACTGACTGACCAAGTGGAGTGTAAATCATTGTTCTGTTCCTAATGACTTAACCTAGTTAACAACACAAACGGAATTAAAATACATCTTTTACTCGTAAAAGTCAAATATGGATGACTGCCTCTCGATTGCAACAGTTTTCCAGTACTTGTGGCAATGCATCACCTAACAGTTCAATGGACTGTCTCTATTCTTTTCTGGTTAATTGAAATTCTTTAATGTATACAATCCCAACACATTGACGGTATTTTGGGCCTAGTTTCTTGTAGTCAAACAAATAACTCCTCATCATGAGCTTCTTCTTAGTGGCGTTCTCCGGTATTCATTATGTATTGCATCTACTTATTTTTTTGTTCCTAAAGGGAGAGGAGAAAACATCAGATGATAATCAGAATTAACTCATCATCGTCCGTTTACGGACTAAGGTACTCCATCTCCTCAACAAATAATTAACCACCAACCATGGAAATTTGTTTTTACTGGTCCATCGTTTTGACATCACTAAATTCTTGGTTTCGTAAACTCAAAACCTGCTTTCCGGAAATCGGGAAGTAATTTAACAGAGGGAACGTTCTCCCGTGTGAGACAAATGAACTTTAGTGTCCTTGGCAGGAAGACATTCGAATTGTTTCTACCTCTCAATTCATGGTAAAGTTAAACAACAGCTTCCAAAATGTGCATCTGAACGGCTAAATCTAGGCCTGGATTGTAGGCTGAATTACTCCCGTGGGTGTTGGTGGTAGGTAGTGAAAACATGTATTAGAAAGCTTCATATACATGTGATGTGAAGTAGCGTTGCCAACAAAAAAGCAGTTCTTCGACTTGATGGCAGTGGCAATCGAGTATGAGATGTCACCCATTCTTGAAAACTATTTGTAGTCATCCTGGTGTTCTTCCTGTGTTGATGAGGGATTCGTAAATCGGTTTTGACTACTCCTCTGAATCATCTACGGTTGTCAATCATCCCTGAAGTTAACTTCTCATCAATTAGGCTGTCACAGACCAACTCAGTCACCTACTGTTTGACAACTTTCATCGCTTTTTCCTGAACTATTCCTCTCAATAGTCTGGTCAGGTAAAATCTTTTATAGTATGGCTGTTTCGCCGGAAATGAAGGTGTTCTTTAGGTCGTCTTCGCTCAGAATAGTTTGCCAACACCATCAGAACACATCCAATTCAGGTTATGAGACAGTAATTCATTCAGAGTGAATATAAAGAAATATCGTAAACACTATGTATTGGATCGTCAACTTGATTGTGCGCTCAGTCACTTGGCCCAAACCGAGAAATCAGAAGAGACACGGCTGCACCGTTTATTGGACGAGCGAGACGAGATAAGTCGAGACACACTAAGGCCACAGAAGCTCTAGATTTATAGGACAAAACGATTACCGTAGATGGCAGTCAGGGAGTCAGAACAAATCACGTTACAGGGGGCGTCAGAAGGAAACGTGAGAAAAAACACTGTCCAAATAGCGCACAGGTGTCCGACCGTACACCTGCAATCTGATTGGCTGAGTGGGACCATATCACTACCCACGACCATACCATCCGAGCTGGGCCGGCCGATCGACGTGGCGTGATGCGTCCTGGCTGTCTCGTTAGGAGATGCGCTTCCTAACACCTCCCCTTTGAGCTCGTTGGTAGTACGTACGTGAGTGAGGATTCACTTGGAGTGGTATCACAGCGATCCTTGTGCGGGTTGATCGTCGAGGTGTTGGCAGCGTTTGGCGACTTCTTTTGAACCTCAACGTTCTGCGTCTCTGGCGTGTCTCTTGACCTTTGGCATTGCCCAGTAGCTCTTCCAGCGGCACACCTCGACTCTCTGAATGGGCCATTTGTCCTGCAAATGGTCTGATCTGGTTGGCATGTCGTGTCCAATTGTGTGGACCAACTTGAACTTCATAGAGTACTGTGCCTCGACGTCCTAAAATTCTCCCGGATGTCCATGCAATCTCTATCCCCCGGTAGTCTTTGGCTCGTACCGGTCGATTAATTTCGAAGGAACGGAACTGAGCTCCATGTCTTCTATTAACCTGTTGCTCCATCGGAAGATTTCTGTTAGCCGCCGGTGGCCTAGAAGGACCTAGTAGATTATATGATGTTCGTAGTCTGTGTCCTACTAGAGCTTCAACTGGAGATTTCTCTTCCGGCACCCGTCGATTCAGAGTCGTTCGGTAAGTGAGGAGGAACGTTTCGAGGATGTCGGCCGTATGTCCCCCCCTTTCGCTTTTTGAAGGACTCTTTTGAACGTGTCCACAAATCGTTCAGCCTGCCCATTTGATTGCGGATGGTAAGGCGGTGACCGTATGTGATCAATGTCATTCCGCTTGCAGAAGTCCACAAATGTGCCGGAAGTAAACTGATTTCCGTTGTCCGACACGATTGTCTCCGGCATTCCGAAATGACTGAATGTTTGGTCCAGTTTTCACACCGTTGCGGTTGCAGACGTTGTTTTCATCAGGCAAACTTCTGGTCATTTACTGTATGCGTCAACAAGCACCAAGAGGTTTTGATCGTTTATTGGTCCGACGAAGTCGATGTGCACACGAATCCACGGCTTCTCTGGCATTGGCCACGATTGAAACTCAGCTTTCACTGAGGATTTAGCAGCCAGTACACAAGCAGATAAACCTTTGCACAGTTTTTCGATGTCGGAATCTATATGAGGTCAGTTCACATAACTACGTTTCAATGTTTTCATCCGAATGATTCCGGGATAGCCGCGATGAAACTGCTTCAGAACCCGTGTTCTGAGACTAGATGGGACGATCACACGTTTACCGAACAAGGTGCAGGAAGTGACAGTAGAAAGACAGTCACTTCGCTGGAAATACTGCTTTATCTCACCATCAGTGCGATTCTGTGGCCATCCGTTGCGAACATAGTGCTGAAGATTCTGCAGAACTGGATCTCGTCCTGTCGATTGCTGGATCATTGGCGCATTTACGGGAAAGTTTCTTATTGCTTCTGCTGTCACGTAGCTCACATCATGATCCACTGAAGTAGCTGCAACCACAATGTCCTCGTTTTCCGTAGTACGCGAAGCAATCAGTCATGATAAAGCATCCGCTTGCCCGATGCTGGTTGTTGATTGATACTTGATGGTAAAATCGTAGCCAAGGAGCATAGTTGCCCAACGCTGGAGTCAGTTTGCCGTATACACTGGAACGCCTTTCTTTGGTCCGAAAGCTGCAAGCAGCGGTTTGTGATCGGTCAACAGAGTGAAGTGATGTCCATACAGCATTCTGTGGACTTTGTTTACTGCGAATACAATTGTCAGTGCTTCCTTTTCGATTTGTCCGTAATTCTTCTCTGCTCCCGTTAGCGTTCTGGATGCGTGAGCTATTGCCTTTTCAGAACCATCCGGGAATCGATGGGATATGACTGCGCCAATACCGTAGTTTGAGGCATCCGACGCTACCACAATCTCCAAGGTAGGGTCATAGTGGGTAAGGAGCAGATCTGAAGCAAGCATAGCCTTAACACGATCAAAGGCATTTTGGCATTCAGTACACCAGTTCCACACTGCATCCTTTCTCAAAAGTTGGTTTAGCGGCCCTCGGATATGGCGCGTTGCAGGTAGGAAGGCACTGTAGTGACTCACCAATCCTAGGAATGACCGCAAAGTTGAGACGTCAGTTGGATGAGGCATCCGATTGATTGCGTCGATATTGGCTAGATCGGGGCGGTGGCCATGCTTGTCGATTATAATTCTCAAATACTTGGTCGACTGCATAAACATGTTGCATTTTTCAGCACGAAGATGAAATCCAAACTCTCGAATTAGGCTGAGGACACGATCGAGTTTTTCGTATAAATCATCAGGACCAGTGCCCATCACAATGATGTCGTCGAGATATGCTGCTATCCCAGGGACGTCAGTCAGCATCGTGTCCATGATCTGTTGGAAGATTGTAGGCGCTGATTTCACTGCAAAAGGTAGACGGCGATATTGGAATAATCCCCATAAGTGTTGATAGTCAGTAGTTTTTTGAAATCCTCGTCGACTTCACTTTGTAGATAGGCTTCGGCCAGATCGAATTTGGCAAAACATCTGCCATCGTTGAGCATTGCGAACAAATCTTCAAGGACTGAAAAAGGATACTGATGATCAAACAGCGTAGAATTTAATCCTGTAGAGAAACCTGCACACAATCGGATAGAGCCGTTAGCCTCTTCATAATTGCAATCGGGGCTGACCAAGCAGAGTAATTGACTGGCTGTATAACCCCGGATTTCTGAAGTCACTACAACTCTTCGTCCACAATTGGTAGGGCAGCATATGGCACAGGTCGCTTTGGCCGGAAAACAGGTTTGGCATCTGCACGTAGGTTTAATACTGCTTCCGCTTTGGTGCACCAACCAAGGTTTTCCTGGAACACATCCGCGAATTTGTTTACCAACTTCTCTGTGAGGTTCTGACAAACGTGATCCGGTTTCCGGTCTGCTAGTGGAGCTTGCCTCTTCACATGTCTGCACAACTGGCTAAGTGGCATATCCAGCAGTTTCAGACGTTCAATCCAATCCAAGCCCAGAAGATTCAACATCAAATACTTGGTAAGATAGACTGTGCCACTTGTATGAACATAATCGCATTTAATATCATAGTCCAACTCACCAATCAGTGCCAGTTTTTCTCCAGATGCATTCTGAGCTGAATGTTCAGTTTTCTTGTAAGCCGGATGGCCAATACCGTTCCACGTTTGTCGCGAGATCAGCGTGATGTCAGAACCGGTGTCTAGTCGTAGGCGTGCCGGACTGCCATTAATTTTCACTGACACGTACTTCCGGCGTGCAGCGAAGCTGGGATTAAATGTGGCCAAGACGGAATTCAGCCTTGCACTTCGTTTCTTCGGTTTCTTCCGGTGGTTTCTTCAAAACGACGGCAGGATTCTAGGTGACAGAGTTGAACGGCGGCGCGACTCCTTGTGTCCAAATCGATTGCACTTTTAGCATTTGTGGTGCTTGAATGGACAGAATCGCACAAAATGCCAATTATCGCATTGCCAGCATGCAGTTGGGGGCTTTGCTAAGGGTTTTTCACCTTGCTTCTCGGTTCTTCGGCCGCGTAGCCGCAGCGAAACGGTATGGACTGCCAGTAACCCCGACTGTTTAATCATGGCTTTATCAAGTTTCAGATTGATCAACCGTTGGTACTCCGCTGTCGCAGATGCCAAAATCATGTCAGGGTCCCGTTCAACCTTGTTCAAAATTCTGGTACGAATTTCAGCATCTTTGGTGGACTGTAGACGATCAGTAGACACTTGAATTGATCCTCTGTCATTTTTTTCGACTTGAATTTTTCACATACTCTGTTGACTGTACTCGCATAAGTGACAAAATCTTCATGTCCATTTTTCATCAGTTTGAGGCATTGATACCGGATGTTGAACAGGGATGATTGCTCTCCGAAAATATTCGTCAGTATCTTCAGTGTTTCTTCAAAAGTAAGATCACGGGGTTTTTTGGCAGAATGAAATCAGTAAACCTCGAATGTTCGGTCGTACTGAGTTTGCGAAAAAGCAATTGCGCCTTTCCTACATCTTCCATGTCAACCAACTCCACTCGGAATACATCTTCGTATCGGCTGAATCAGGATCCGAATGTCACTCCGAAATTAGCATCATAGACGACTTCATTGATGCTGTTCGTGATGGCATCCACCGTTGAACCCGGTTTGACGTTTAAATTTGCTGACATTATAGATAAATTCGGCGCTAATGTTTCGATTCACTTCAGTTGAACAGAATCAAATTGTGCCTGTTGTTGCTGCAGGATCAGTTTCAGTTCTTCCACTGAAACTGACATTGTCCGCGTAGGTTACGTGTGTAGTAACCGAAGTCGCCAGTTATTGGATATCCGCCTTGATTGTGCGCTCAGTCGCTTGGCCCAAACCGAGAAATCAGAAGAGACACGGCTGCACCGTTTATTGGACGAGCGAGACGAGATAAGTCGAGACACACTAAGGCCACAGAAGCTCTAGATTTATAGGACAAAACGATTACCGTAGATGGCAGTCAGGGAGTCAGAACAAATCACGTTACAGGGGGCGTCAGAAGGAAACGTGAGAAAAAACACTGTCCAAATAGCGCACAGGTGTCCGACCGTACACCTGCAATCTGATTGGCTGAGTGGGACCATATCACTACCCACGACCATACCATCCGAGCTGGGCCGGCCGATCGACGTGGCGTGATGCGTCTTGGCTGTCTCGTTAGGAAATGCGCCTCCTAACACTACGGATGAGTTTGGACCAGACTTGTTCCACCATCAGCAATGGAGCCAAATTCCGGGTGCTTTGAAATTTTCCTTCAAGCTATCTTTTAAAAGCTTATTGCTGTAATTAGCTTATGAGAAAACGACAGTGTAGCGAACAAGCTCGTTTTCGGTTATTCATCATCAGGCTAATTACATAACAATTTATATGAAACAGCGTTGTTAGGGCGAAACGGACAAAACAATCAGCTAGTTTGGGTGAGGTCAGACACGTCATCGGCAGACACGGGAACGACTTATTGGCACGATTACGTCACCATAATGACGCCAATGGAACCATGACGGTTTGATCGGTCATGGTGTGTGTGGTTGGCCATGGCAACTTCAACGCTTGAACAAAGCGCTTTTGTGCGCACAAAGGTGGATTTCTTAAACTGTAATCTTAATCACGTAATTAGCTTACATGAGCTTGAAACAGTCAAACACCCCCACGTTCACTTTGCCGAATACTGATTTACCTTTGACTATGTTGTGTCCATGCCATTAAACAAACCCAGAAAAACCCAGGGAAATTGTGCTTTCGACTAAAAAACTTTCTCCTTTTCCATCCTGAACTGCCTGTATTCTTCTCATCTGATCACTGTTAATTTCAAAGATCAACCGAACATTTAAAAATCTATAGGCTTTTCGACGATCATTCCCCTATCCATCACGTCTAACTTCCGATCTTATTCCGCGCACTGTAGTGACTGCCTCTTTATCTTCGTTAAATATGGTCAGATTTCACCATCCACACTGGAAGCTGATGATGCATGCAGTTCACATCCATCCGTCATACTGAATCACTTACTATGTGCTAATTGACGCAAACCTGTTGTGTAAATGGTACATGGTTCGCACTCGCAAATGAATGCGTTTTAATACAGATGATAAATGCAGTCATTGACTTTTACGGCCACTCTAACCCGTTGACACAATCACTATTTTTCAAACATGGTGGATAGCACTGGTGCTGAGGGACATAGAATGATGATGTGAATATTGAACCGAACTGCCTCCACCGCACGCTAATAGGCCGCCCAACCGAACTGAATGGGTGATCAGTTGCTATAATACCCTGTGAAGGAGTTGAGGTTGATACCGCTGATTATACTGGTAATCTTTCTCACTCATCTTTTAGACTAAACTCACAGACGACGTTACACTGGAGTGTTCATCTTCCAGGAATAGCTGAAGAGGCATCCCGCTGAATAGTTGGACGCACCAGAAATGTTTGGAACGTTGGAAAGTCGTCTGAGTGAGATTTACCGTAGTTAAGAAGTATAACTGAAAACTAAACGCCTCTCATGTATCACAAATATTCTGTGGTAGTTTGCTATGGTAAGCGCGTATTGCCAGTAAAAACAGTACTAACTATCTGTAGTAATGAACAAAGTGAGTGTACAGTATTTGGTATGACTGCATCTTGTTGAATCTATTCAAGTGAACGACAATCTGGTGCTAGGATCAGCAAATATTACACACGGCTCAAACAATGTAGACAAAAGACTACCAGAACATGAGTTAGAAATGGTGAACACGCGAAGGCGGTATAGGTCGTACAGTATGGCTTTTTTTCGTAGAGCTGCTCGAATAAGGATTCTCTTCAGCGTCACATTCATGGAACACGAGAAGGTAAACACTCAAGACAAGTCATGAGAGCTGTGGAATACGGCAACTTGACGTTGATTCGGACGAAAATAAACTATAATTTACCTACATCTGAGTTACAGCGTTCTTTTTGATTCACATCCTCTAGGAAACCTTACACTTGAACTCTTCAGTTACATTTGTAATGATGTCTGAGTTGGCGTAAGTGAAAATGGAATCACTAACTTTCTACGACGGGAAAAACAGTGGTAGGACTTGAAACAGCCAAGTTTTGCAGTTTGCATAGCATTTACATTGAAGTAATCGAGGTCAAGCTGATAGAAAAAAACTAATCGAGTGAAGCAGATTTATACATAAACCAATCAACCAATCACAGTTTGTTCGGATGATAGTTGATTTCATAATCCTGGAACGATCGTCTCAATAAAGATAAATTGTCTTGTCTTATTACTCGGGTAGAACATAGGTGCACAAGAGTAGATTGAGTGTTAGACTTACAGCCAGTCCAGTACTAGGACTCCCGAATCAACCAGTGTCATACAGGAGCTATCATTCAATAAGACAACTGTGCTTGTTTCCTTTCACGAGCACTGACTCCACGACATCTACAATCTGTGTGACACTGACGTATCAAACTTGCGAAAGATTCAACCGTCCGTGAATGAGACACATGCGGAACACATTATTCAAAGTGGCTGTCGCGAAAAGGTCGGTAGTTCACATCTGCTGTGAGCCAAGAACACGGAATGTGCAAAGGTTGCTTATTTTGCAAACTAACACGGGTTTGGTGTTCACAAAGGATAAGAAACAAAAACACTCATCTGGATATGGTACTCGTCCCAAATGGTCCCGACTACTACAGACACTAATGCTCAGCTCCTTTGCGTAGCCAAAACTATTTCATGGCATACTTTACTATCGTGTTGGTGTGATGTTTCTTCCTGTGTTTTTCCTGCAGCTACTTTGACGGCAAAATCGATGCTGTCGCCCACTACTGAATAGTGGTGGTGTGAGTAGCGTGGGACGATCACTCGTCCTCATCACATATCATGCTGAGTCCAGTTTGATCAACCGGAAATTTTACACTACCTTATCGCATCTTTGAGATGAAATATTTGACAAAAGTCGGCAGTTTAAATCTTCTTATTTTATCAAACTACAATCAGTACGACTGTTTTAGACTTGCATTCGCCTGATCCACTAGAACGAAAGAAGTGTAGTTTCTCTTCGTTCACTTTCGGGTATTACAAAGGTCTCAGTACCGACTAGCGAAATGACTTCCGAATATGCTCACAGTTCGAAAAGCTCAACTGTACAGATAGCATGGCTATCGGTTGACAGGTCAAGCTGATATGCCAAACCTCAGTTCACCCTTAGTGTCTTAACGCAAGTGGTCCATGGTAGCCGGAACATACAGGGGTTAATGCGGCTGAGCGATATAGATCAGGTACACGGTACACCTCAGTGTTGGCAAGTGCAGTCATGTTTCAGTTATATCCACTCCACGTTTGTTTATTCAACTCACTAGGAAATCTGGGAGAGTAGATTCCTATGTAAGTTTGCTTCTATCCATCTCTTCTCTATCATTGTGAACGGCTGTGATATTATACATTTGCTTTGTGTTGACTGCCGCCCGTTTTGTTCGTAGATAGCCGGTAGTAGGTTGTGACAACAGGGTTTCGAAAAATCAGTAACCTCCAGAACAGATTTTAGCCGACCGGAGGGTTTGCTGTAAAAAGTGGTACACCGACCGACGTAAGGGTTGGGAAGTGGTCCTGTAATATCGTATATTCTCCAAGGAGTCGGTACAATTTTAACAAAAGTGGCCGCTTTACAGAAGGTGCAGTATAATGGTAGATATACGATCAACTTTTTGTGATAGGCTGAAATAGTCTGCTGTACGAAAAAAGTAGTTAACCTGAATACAGATTTCATTCCTTCAAGTTACATCTGCAGCCCATTGCGTTCAGTCGGAAGACTACTGTCGAATATACGAAAAACCTGGCGATCAAATATCTCGCAAGCTTTTGCATGAGATCTTCCAAAGTTTCGTCGGCTACCATTGTAACATACAATCCGACTGTCTTTACTTTGATTGTCCGTCACACTTACGGACCAACTTTGGCGCAACTTTGGAGACACCGAGGGACAGCGTTCTTCCGAAGTAGGGGATCCAACAACAGTTCTGTAAAATGAAACAACAAGAACCAGCATGATCCAAAGGCCCAGCAAGCCATGCACACGACTTACACAGACGAAAACTAAAACGGTGCCGACAACACAACAGCACGCCCTGTTACACAAATCAAATTCAACCTATGCTTGCTTGCTGGTTTCGACCGCAAATTACACTATCTTACGATTAGGTTTAAACAAGTGACAATTGTTGAAACTTTTATTCTGAGATTTTCTCATAATTTCAAATAGGTAGCTGCACTACTAAGGTCTCTTCACTGTAACCGAATTCAGTGGAGACTGTCTCTGAAAAAGTGCGAAATTGTCAAAAGTGCCAAGTTTTAAGGGAATAACATTTGAAAGTTAAGTTTTACCAATGAGTAATGATGGTGGAAATGGAACATTGAAAATGGAGTACCTTCTGGGACGCAGCTGCCAACTGGCGGGGTACTTTCAAAGATTACGAGCGTAACCTTTCCCAGATAGATTGCGATACTGCGAAATACGGTCTTGCAGATAATACACCATACCGATATATCTTAAAAGCTGCATATCACTTACATCTGATAACGTCTTTGTTATTGGCAAAAGCTCTTCTTCTGCCCAACTTTATCTAGATATTTCATCAGAATTAAAACCACGACGAAAAACCCTCTTTCTGGTCAAACGTGTTCACATCGGAGGTGTGAAGTGTCGTAGCTTAGCTGTTGCGGAGGTTATTAGAAACCCGCAGCGGAATCGTATTCCGTGGGCGCAGAAGATTTCCCGTCCAGGGCTGAAGTTACCATGGTCTGCCGTCGACAGAACAAGTGACGCGTCACCACAGTAACAATGACTGCAATCCCCAAATGATACTAGGTTTACACTGTGCCAGGTTCCGCATAATCTTGGCTTGACAACCATTATCAGACTTCCTGTTTTGTTTTTGGCCTGGAAATGACACACCGAAAACCAGCCTGTTCACCATCTTTTGACGTCTGATAAAAGCCCTTCTGTGGATCCACTGCGAATGAAATAACTTACCTCCAGTTCAGCTACCGTTCGTATTCAGTAACAGTTCATACATTCCATGACAAAACTATAAGGTCACCCAATATTTACGGATACACATAACCACGTTAAATATCGCATTTATCGGACGTTGCACCTTCAAAATATTCTCGCATTTCGGTTGCACCAATCTCATCGCGATTATTTACATCTTGCAGATCGCATGCATAATCACTTACAGATAAGCACGTTTTACTGTAATTTGAACATCACGCACATAGGATTGCAGCTATTGCGTTTTAATAAATTTTTCACTCAGCCATTTACAGCAGAAAGCACCGGACTCGAGCTTCGTTCCTGTTGGGGTTCGCCAGTGGTACATATTCTTGACATGGATTCCGAAAGCTGCAAACATATTTGAGTGGCGTTTAATCTAAATTAGCCAGAAAGACCCACTAATTACATTTTAACAAGTTTCCACCTTCCCCTTTGACAAGTATTGAAAGTCAACGCATCGCAAGCCCGCGATAATTAGTAGCTGTCGTGCACACGTGACCTGATCTCGTCCAGTCAAGTGGTGTGACGACGTCACTCACGCCGACGTGCACGGTAAACGGTAGTTTTCGTGACACTGAATTCTACGTGTCCCTCTGTCTGAGTTCACTAAATGATCCACAAGTCCAGGCCACCTGGCGACGTGAAACATTTCACAACTTGGAAAAATAGTTATCAATCGACAACAAAACAAACATATTCTTGTCCGGGTCGGAGTTCGCACTCTGACCCTCGTGCATGTGATATGGATTTATCGAAATTTCAAGTATTTTCGTTTCAACTAGTTAAGAGTACTATACCACTTATAACGATCTGTTAATATTTGTCGTGCAAAATAGCACGTTGTCGAGTATAGTACCTGTTTGGTTGCCCCAGGCTTGCGACATTTTGGGAAGCTGTGTTCTTTGACAAGATAAATCACGGATTGTCCACATTTCTCACCGTACTGACAGAGATCAGTGCGTTTTAAACTAGTATCATAATTTTTCCCTGTTACTTTTCTCCTAAGTTAATTAATACGTTTTCTCAGAACTAAAGGCAATGTTGCTACATATGGTCCTGAAAGCCTCTCATGTGAATACAACCGACACTCACAAGTGGGGTATCTGTTTATACAGTGTATATTTTGCACTGCCCACGTCTACTTCGGTCTGGCCGGTCGAATGACTTATATCAACCTGTCGTACTCAGGGACAGCTAGTGACCCCGATTAGCGGTCAAGCGAAGTGGATCAGCCAACAAGACGAAAGGACACTGTAGACATGAAAGGTTAATGTGGACATGCTTTTGTGAACGAAACGTCTAAGCAAGCAGTGGGGTTACGAATGTGATGATAAATAACATCGGTCTAATTTGGACTTCTTGCTTGTAACCCCACTCACTTTCTGGTAACTAAGATTCGTTGGGTTTTCGTTGGAGGTGTTCTGAGACGCTTTGTTAGATGGTGGTGACTGATATAGACAACTTTGACTCAAACGATATTAGTGTTACCGATCGTCATAATATTGGCTCCGTCGCCTGGTTAGAGGTTCCGCCCACAAAAGTATGCCTACGCCAACACTCGATACCTGCAAGATCGCTTTGTCTTTGTTCTCTGATCCACTTAGCCTGACCGCTAGTCAGGGTCACTCAGTTTCCCGGAGTGCGAGAAGCTAATTTGAATCACCCGACCGACTATAGTGCGGTTCGCCAGCGTCATTCGACATGTGCGCCCAACACAGACAGACGGATCCGCTTATGGTTGTCAGTTTTATTTGAGGGAAGGGGTTTTGGGGATAATTTTAATTGGATTCTCCACTGGATGTGCACTGCTTTCTTCCTTTAAGATCACAAGCCTGCAGCGCATAAGTTAGACACACGTAGGGGAAGCCATTATACGACGTGACCGCGGCAGGTCGGTTGGTTACACAAGCTTGGATGTACACATCACGTGAAGGGACCGATACTCGTTGGTGGATGAATCAATTCTCGGTCTAGTAATGGTAGCCGATGGTAGTAGGTTAATTATAAGTGTTTTTTCCATGAGGACTAATGTTTAACGAGTTTGAAGAGCAGTCCTTGACTAGACAATCAGTGATAGACGATCAGGAATGGTTTGGGACGCCTTTTCAATGAGGTATGTACGTGGCTAGACTATTTTACGTGGTGGGTAAGGTGCCGAATTTTATCACGACGTTGTGTAGGTTTTGCTGCCAGTTAACACAAAAATCTGCTGAGAATACAACCTACCGGCAACACACTGCCCACAAACACATCATGAGCCACAAGAGCGCATAACAACCAAGTGCCGTGCTCCAAACCGGATGGATCAATCTTAACCATCGATTAGCCCCGCATCTGGTTAGCAGACACTGCGCTTGCAATATCTCAGCTACACACGCATCTTCCTGCTAATGCTTAGGGCGGATATCACGCGCTTCACAGGAAAGCGCATGATTCGGCACTCCCGGTCCAACTTGTAAGCACAGTCTTCGCGAGGTGTTTCCAACATCCACTCAGTCGATGGGCAACGAGCTATTATCTGTCGCATGGTGGTTATCAAGGCCACATACACGACGCGCGCGCGCATCCGTCAAGCAATCTCCATGCCCGTTAACCTACAAGCATGTGACGCCTAGCCATGCAGTGACGAAGCTCGCAGAGGCGTAATGCAACACAACATTCAACTCCGCGTCTCGAACGGTGGACAGTTCGGCAACGCGCCAAGTCGACGGACACGAGGACATAGGCCTCACAACAACCCCACAGCCCTAAATCGCATCCATGTGATCTTGCCCCAATCAACGTTATCGACACGCCGCGCCCACCTAGTTATTGTTATTAACCTGGACATTAGTTTATTCACAAGGCCCCTACCGACAGCAATGACGCCGTCTGCAATCGGATAACGCCATAACCCTGGCCAATTGCGATTGAGCAATATCTCCCCAACCTGCTGTGCAAACTGTTCATAGTTAAAAGCGGTGCTCCTCAGGGACGGAGTATATTCGGGCCAAAAACCGATCACTGGAATACCGACATGTTGTATTTTTATGCGAATAGTCCGATCAGTACCCACATGTGTCAAAATGTTATCCTAGTTCGTCATCACCTAACCAAAACCAGTATGATGTGAAGGTTTTGCGTCGACCCAAACTTAACGGCCTTTGCGTCCTAGATAAATCGTTTTGCAGGATGAAGCAGGTCTCCAGAGAACAAAGAACCTCGATGTGGACAAGATTTCTGAACGAGCTATCCACGCCGATCTCTATAACGCAACAAGTTGCCTTCATCATGGTGAAAATGGTCAACTAAGACATGTTGACAAGAAGTAGGACAGCACGGCTCAATAACAAGGCCACAAAAATGAGATATGCCAAACGAAGCTTATCGTTTTCACAGTGTTGTGATCCAAGAACGCGGAGGGCACAAGGGTTGTTTATTCGACAAAGCAATACATGGGTTAAGCATTTAAACAAAACCAGACGCAAAACCACGGCCTCAGACCGTCTCGGCTGCCACAGACGTCAATGCTCAGTTCCTATAAGTAGCAGGGACCATTATGGGCGATGCTGTACTCTGATGCTCCTTCCTGTATTTTTCGTGTGATTTGTACGATGCCAAAATATATACTCTGATCATACTACTGAATAGCCGCGGCATGAGTAGTATAATACGATCGTTCGTCTTCACTGCAACAGCATAGCTATAATAAGTCACGTCATAGTTCACAAATGGCGCGATAAGCCTAAAAACAGAGCAGGACGTACCTCAGATTGTGCGGAAAATTCGTTAGTTTTGATCTGTCTTCCAGTGATTTGTAAATCTGTTGTGTTCATTAATGCAGTACTTTATTATCTATCGTTTTGCGAAAAACTGTCGTGACAGCACATTCCGTTAGGGAAATATCGTATTCTTACTCTGTCCATTTACGCTCAACGATGCATGCTAACTCCCAGTCCAGCATTGCCTTGCAAGCGCTGAAACGGTTACAGAAACTTGTGTGAGCAGCCAAGTGTTATCGATCGTGCAATGTGGTGGCCAAAACACGGAATCGATGGGCCGATCGACTTCACTGGAAATGCGCGTACACTCCCACCCTAAGCACAGCCTGACTGGTTTCCGCAATATGCTGTGCTCGTTAGTTCACTGGACTCGATCAAGGGGAGGTAGCCGTTAGGTAAGCTATTTGATCTGGACTCTGGATTTTGGCGCCGGGACAGATTTCCGGAAAATATGGTAACTTACTTAAACTGCCGAGGAGTAAGACGATATATTCCACTATTGCTGGAGCACAAAATAATCCAGAGGTTTGTAGATTTTGAAGCAGTTCAGCTTATTTGTTGAGTACCCTAATGAAAGGAAACAATTTGTTGCATGACAATATTTCAAGATATGGAACCAGATCCGAACCAAAAGTTCAATAATGTGCTGGACTGTTTGGAGCCACGTTTTGACAACTCAACATATAACACGGTGAATTCGATTAAACTCCAGAAATCAAATAGGTTCTGCAGGGTCATTCAAAAAATTGTTTTCCCTTTTGTTTATCTCTACGCTGACCTTAAGTCTTTCGCTGCAGTTAGACCTCTTCACAGTTTTTTGTTCTCAAAAAGAGGGCCTTTCAACAGTTAACACCTAATATTGACGTCATCTCTTTAAAACTCAGCATAAGATTACCGCGTCAGTTTCACTAGTTAGCTTCCACACGAGAAATACAGGATGCCCTGATGTTATTTAGACGCCACCGTAGCGGCGATGGATGATCAGATGGTCGGTGGCGGGCTATAAGGTAACATAATACGGTGGACCTATCAGATACACAAAGATACGCTATTACGAGGAATATGATGAATTTACAACCTACAGTTGGGCATTGGATGTCATCGCAACTTGATTGTGATCAGATCTGACATAAGAGAAAATGTGGGGTCTGAAAATTAACCACCGAAAGATACGACTGACATTTACGACGGCTAGTTAGATTAAACCGTAATATTAAGCACGGCACGTCTTGAAGACAGCAAGAATTCTTCATTTGTATTACCGGCAAATTATGCAGCAGATCGGATAATTTAGAAAAGGCTCAATCGTGAAAAATATTGACCACGGACTAATTAGATGATAGAAACAATATGCTCGGATACGGCAAGTGCACTGAAAGCTGACCTACGAAATGGTCAGGAGTAGCACAGTAGCTCAGCTGGTACAGCATGTGCTGAATCTGGGTATGCTGTTTCTGTCGATGGTTCGAACCCACCCGAAGTACAGCGTTTTCGAAACTTGGACTTTTATAGATTCCTGATACATGCATTCAAAAATAGTGGCATGCAACCACAGATTTCGCATTCAGATGTTCTAGCCGGGCCCTTTGAAAAAGAACAGTAGGTTAGAATTTCGTTTATGTCAGAACTAGACAGTGGTGTCACTACCGGCATTTGGACACCAGTTCACGTTCTCAAGAATCAACTATGTTGACTGCTGTGCCGCTGAACACACATTGGCCGAACTAGCATTTCTAAACGCTCGTGAGTAATGGTCATATTGTTTGATCATCCCCGTAGAGACGCAGGTAACTTCAGTTAATTTCAGCCGATGTCTCACGACTTTAGCTCCAGTCGCCTTGTGACTGGTGATGAAGTCTTAAATACCCAAACGATATGACGCCCTGGGTCCGAAACATACGGATAACTCACCACTTCAGCTGCTCGTCCAGCCTAAATCTCAACCGTGAAGAATTGTTCACTGTAACGATGAAACAGTGTCATTGTCTATGAACTTCAGAGTGCCGTTGCAGAGGAAGTATTGTGGTGGAAGTAGCCACCTGCAAAGAAGAACATCAACCGTCAGTCAGGCCCCGATAGGCGAACGGCATAGTATTTAGCTTGTCGTTCTGTTCACTTGGTTCACGTTTGACTGTAAGGCCACATTCAATTGTCGTCAGACTGATGCGAATGTCACGGTTGACACCTTGCATGTACAGCGTTATACTTACAGATTAGCAGCAACCCATTGTTCACAAATCGATCTGCGCGATGGACGCCATTTTGGCGTCGCTGGCCCATCAGGTAAGGCAACGAGCAATGACAGAGCGTGTGTTGACAGGCATCGGTCGATGGATGGATGGATGGTTGGACAGACGGACGGAAGGGTGATGTGTCCGGACCGATGACACGCTGCCGACGATGCAGGGCGTGTCCGGATTACCTGACCAGCGCGGACAAATGAAAACGAGCGCGACAGAGTGGTGCCGGAGGTGGAGGGCAGGTAGCGCAGGAGAGGTAGCCATGCCAACATCCAAAACCGTGCACTCTGAACTAGATGGTCGTCCGTTCCTGTGGAGACGGTTCTTCCAAACACTATCCCCGTCACAGCGTCGTTGACGCCCTCTGGTCAGTGGCGTAGTATGACGGCAACACGGCGCGAATGTCGTCTGTGCACTTCTGCATGCGTGCACACGCAGATAAACCATCGCTGGATTTTGTATATGGTCGGCTGCGGCGTTATTTTCAACGAACTGCCCTGAATGCGGAGACGGCAGATGCTGGGGCCGGAACGATTGTGGAACGAGAGTGACGGACGTTGGAGCGTGTGTTCAGCACTGGTCTTCTAGGATGTTTCGGACGTTGCCAACACACACCTTCAGTAATCCGCTCGCAGAGACAGACTCATCTACCTGCGCACACATACACCTGCACAGGCACAAGCATACAGGAACACTTGTGGTCGTCGCAAGCTCATGATGCCCTCTGTGTGTCTAGGTTTATGTGCGGCCATCTACGCCATATAGACGGAACTGTTAACGCTAGGACTGATCTCAATGATTTCACGCAACTGTCCAACATAACTAGTAGCTTATAACAGTAAACCTCATTGTATAGCAGTAAAAACGTATTTTGGGTGATTTGTGTGTTTTTCTGTCAGCTTGCATCGTAAGCCTGTCATGGTTTGTGGACCGTGAAGGATCTCCGTAACTCGACAATTGTTCAATCTGGTTAAGTAGTCAGAAGAAAGTAAAACAACATTTCCCTGTATCATGTTAGAAAGGTAAAGTTAAAAGGTGCTTTTTGCGCACTACTCTTCTGGAGCTCAGTTCTCTACATCTCAGCAAGCATAGACGCAGTAAGAGAATGTATAGCAAAGAATAGTGAACGTTTTGAAACAGAATGACAAAATCGATAACCACACACATCGATCGATATCACGTCCCAAGGCAAGCTGGTACTAAAAAGCAAGTCTTTCTGTGGGCAGTAGGGTGGTTTTTGCTTGGTAATAGCTGCAGTCTTAGTTGACCACATAAGTCTCCTACTGTTAGTTGCGTAACGTATTCCAGAGGCTTCCTCAAAGTTCACTTTAGGTCAGCATGTCAAGTGTTTAGGGGCCGATGATGTTAACTAAGTGGTTTCACCGGTGGTGTTGAAGTTCCGGTGGTGATGAGAAGTAAGACCAGTTGGGATCCTTAGAATAGTGATGCCAACACCAGTGTAGGGGAAAAGGAATAGATTCGCATGTCTAGAACTGTTGAAATCATCAGGAGAACTGTTCACGCGTGACGATTATCTCTTCGATCGAAGACGGGTCGTCATTTTCCTTGTACGTTATTGTTGACAAGAGCGTCGTATTAACTAATAATTGCGTTCCAATCAGGGCTCTCTGATTTATCTGACTTATAAACGAAAACCCCGGAATATGGCTAATATAGTGTAATACTCGGAATTAGGGACTTCGAATAGCCCTAGAAATCGTATTCGAATGGAAACCTCCCACGCAAGTAATAAGGAGAAGACCTCGTACTGGTTGCAGTAAGCAGTTCATATTCATGACAGTAGAAGCTAAATTTACGGATGTACAACAGCATTGAAGAAATCACAGTCTACCATTGGGTGATCGTATTAGCACATACAAAGCCATAAATTGTAAGTTAATTGGTGCAATAAAGAACAAAGAAATTAGCGAATAACGAAAGGTGTAACAATGAGACTGTTTGTCCAATCCTGATGTAGTATCTTTAAAGCGGCGTTTTGATTGGTCACCTGTTAGATCTTCTATTGTGTCGGGGTTTGGATAAGCGGTGAATCGAATCGATTTTCACCAGATATAGTCGTGCTTTATAGTCGTAATCAGAACACAGAGCGGTTCTAACAATCAATTGTCTATAGAAGTATTTATGTGCCAGTAAACCAACTGATGGTAGTTGAAGTGAAAAGCGTGTAAAATGTTCAACGACCAGGGCCTTAGCAAAAATTGATAACAGAAATTTTGTTTGTTGCGGAAAGCAAATACTGGCCTGTGATGTGCTCAATCTGGTAATGTCATGTCGTTGGATGATGACAAGTTAGTAACCTAAGTACTAATCACAGCGAACAACCGAACACTCAGTGAACCTTATGGTAGAAATATAGTTACCTTATTCATACTCCTATTATCTATTACCTTTGATGATAACGAACATGGATAGGCTGTGTACTTGAGTGGCCGAAATTAGGATTGAATAATATAGCAAGGAGCAAAAATTTTGCGCTTATTTGTTTACTTCTAGTCGCTTTTATGAACTATTGTGGTAACCAAAGAATGTGTGGATTCTTTAAAACTGCTTTCTGGGACCATACCGCTGTATAATTCTATCACAAGGGGATCAAACCAATCTGTTCAAGTGCGTCACCGGTAGCTCGTTTTTTCACGAAGTCAGACCAGTACTAGGATATAAATGTATCTGTTATGTTCGAAGATGTTTGGAAATAAATGTAACTTGTAGGAACAATTCAGCGCTTTCTATCGGCCTTTGGGGTGTTGAGAAAGCACCTTGCGATTCTATAAAAAAATATATTGGTTCATTAAAGTACAAACGTTGGATCTATAGCAGTTTCGGTCAAGGAATCCTTACATACGTTCGTGTTGGTCATCTGGTTACATAAATGTTTTACATTAGAACAATCAAAAATGCTTTTCGCTCTGGAACCACTTTGTTGCCCTCAGCAATGTTTTCACCGACTCACATGTTTCGGAAACGGTTCACTGTAAGCCAGTGGGTATCATGACTCACACACTTGTGTACCAAGAGCTTGCGACTATTTATTCTGCTGAGTATACACTATGGTACACAAATGGTGTAAGAATCCCGCTTAACCCGGCTACATTTACGAGACCATTTGATGTAACCAAAAGGACTTTTATTGAAGACAACAAAGAGTTGTTGAGTGTTTCACGTTAGTAACTATTGACGATCTTCGCAGTCTTTTTCTAAGTTTTATAATACTATGCCAAAGAGGCATTCAGTATATGATGCAATGAATTAAACAGAACTTTAGCCAGCACAGCAACAAGCTTCATGTTCCCTTCAATTAGTTGTTAACAGTCGTTTCATGATTAGCAAACCTGGTTAGGTTACACAAACATCGAGTTAGCATAAAAAAAACGTTTGGCTGTCAAAGTGAACTCATGAAAACAGATAAGATAGATTACTCTAAAGAAAATTAGCAGAGCTGACAAACACAGGTTCATAATTTCGATGCAATTTATGGGCGATAAATATTGCGCTATATGCGAGCTAACCCTAAACATGCTAAGACGAACAGTTTCCGAATGCGTTCAAGTAGTTTCTTGTCTTTCGAAGTAGTAGTTAGAAGACAACCACTTTGCACTCAGCGCAGCAGTCCGTACAGCGCAATTATCAGCTGAGCTTATCCCCATTGCTGATAGGTAACAGGTTTAGAACTTGAAAATCGCAAAGCTCGACATGTTTCAAGTTGTTAGTTTATAGCATGGTGCTGCAAAAAGCGGCAAAAAGTTTTAGTAGACCAGCACCTCTAGCCACTTCATATTTGTACGCGTTGCAAAGACAAATAATACATTTATTCACGAAAACCGCTTCATTGTTCTCCAGTTTCACTCACTGTCGATAGTAACTCCATTGAGTACTCTCTTTTTGCTGTACACTTCACTGACGATTGTAATTCAGTCCCACTTTAAAAATCAATTTTTCAGACAAGTCAAGGGGTGTCTGCTTGCATTCATTTGGAGCTCCGGGACAGTCCACAGCCGCTATTTCTTGTTGAAATTAGAAAGAGGTGTTGCCAGTTAGGAGGTTATTAAGATGACTGCTTAGAAGGTATGTTGGGTTTTCCGGTTTGAACGACAACTGCACAAAAACTACAGATCCGTTTTTACCTACAGTTGACAGTAACACAGTAAACAGCCTTATTTATCGGTTTATTTACGGTTGGGGAGACGTCTGTGTAGACTAAAAACATCAATACCTAAAACGAAAAAAATGGTAGAACGTTTCCTCAGGCGATTAGTGTGCTGGCAACAACCAGTGAGCCGAAATCTTACTTCGTTCATTGCAAGGCATATAATAGAAACAGGTGATACTCTTGACTCAGACATACCGTTTGATATACTACTGCACAACCGGAATGCGAAACCATCTGCATAGCAGTCAATTCTGACCGTTCGTTTCCGTATATTAATAAAGCGTCGAGATAGACAATTTGTCTATCTTGGAAATGAAAGCAGTCCTTTATTGTAAAGCCCAGTAGCTTATAGTTTCTACTGTTGTTGTTGCCCCCATGTCTTACATTTTCTGACGTTTTGGGCTAACGTCCCGCGAGATATCTTTTTTCTTTATCAGTTTATGTGAAAAGCCAATAAACGTTGGATTGATCGGACCCATCCTACAAATCCTGGAAGTTTCCTAAATAATAGTGGGACCTGGCTACTCTACTTCTAAGTCCACCTCAGATGTCTTGATTTCGGTGATGGACAGGAAGGTATGCCTTGAACGTTATTTCATTCATTCCACTCCTATCATATCATAGCACGCGTCCAGTTGCGGTGGATGGCCAGATCACAGAGGGGATTAGTTCAACATTCAGTGAAACATCTTAACGTGGCGGTAAGATACGATCAGAGCGCGCAATTTGTGAATCGCGGACAACACGACAGATCGATTGAGTCACTATTCAACGAAATTGGGCCAATGGACGAGAAACGGTGGGTGAAAATCAGCGTCAGCTAACATCAGCCAAACGCAAAGAACAAGACAAGTGTGCACGATGTTTAAATGGGATCCTAGCTGTGTTGTGGACTGGAACTCCGGTTCATAAACGCGAGTGCAAGAGTGACGGAAAAATGACGAACTGGACAGCAAACATCTTGCTTCGTCTAACGCATTTTTGCTACACTAGTGCGGTGACCTGAATAAAACTCCACACGATCAACCAACGACATACTAAATCAATATACAATTATGAGCCACCTGGTGTAGTCAGCGGAATACACTTCACATTGCTGCACGCATATCGTCGCCGAAATTAGGCCAAGCAGCTAGCGATGAAAAACACACACGAACGACTGCGCGTGACCGGACGCGACTCCGAGCTTGATGATACTTACATGTGCGGAGGTCGGCTCCAAAAACCCACGATCGACTGTTGTAGCGGCGACTACAAACAGGCGGCCCGGTCGATTCACAAAGATCGATTCACCACACGGCCACGACGACAAGCAGAACAAACAACCGAGGTAAAACCACGATCAGCATCATCGCGATATTTTGACACTTTCGGAAGTCGCCGTCGATCATCAGATCAAATGAGGACAAGTTACCGGCAATAAATCTATTGTTGACTGACAGTGTGATCTAGGAAAAGTATATCATCAGGTCCACTTCGGTCTGAGACAAAAAGTAAGCAAAGTGATCTTAATTCACTTTATGCGGATTCCATTACAAATTACGAAACTTCGTGGAAAACACATACGCTTATGTACAGCGTGAACAGTTTGTGTGTTCATGTATGAGTTCTTAATATGATGCTGGTGAACTGCGACGAAGAAGAAATGCTATGCTGTAATTCTTTGACAAAATAAGCTTTGCTGTTGAGGGCCTGTGGGTTAACTAATGAAGTAAGTGACGAACTGTTTTGAAGGAATGTTGGGAACTTAAAAATTGACCGCTTTGAATACAGTATATATAGAGACTGCAATTGTGCAGACTTGTCCACGATAATCGGGGCGATGTGGGCGCAGATTTGAAGATTTGTTAAATTGTGGGTGAACAATGGTGAGATTCAGTGTTCATGCAGAACAGGATGTAATTTGGCTGGGGAGCGCAGTTCATGAAAACGTCCAGAAATGCCACTTGTCAAGAGTACTGAACGAGAACGCGAATAACTGGTGGGAATGTGCTCTGTTTATAACTTGCAGCTCCGTTTGTGGGTAGTACAACACGAGTCAAACGCATGAATACAACAGGACAGATCTCGACGTCAGGAAGACTGATGCATGGAAGCTACTATTGGAAACGTGTATATGCACTGTTCGGGACGTGTAACTAAAGACCAGCGATGCATGACCGCCAAAAATATGAACACACGTCTCTCACGTAAAATGGTGTTTGCATTTGCACTTGTGCATTTTAAAATATATTCTACTTGAGGTCTGTTAATAAACAATTTTTCAGGCCAAACATCTTTTGCGTTCGCATTACCCTTAACGAATAATGCCAACTGAATCACTTTCCAACTGATCCTGAGGTCCGGGCAGTATGAACCTATCAAAACATTGACAAGGCAGATTTCAGACAGGGAATACATTCAACTATCAGACTCTTTGTCAGTGTACGTAAAAGACGTCCGTGTATGCATAGAAGCAAATGACTTTGGAGCAGTTTGATTAGGCAAAAAAAAGATATATTTGAATCATATGCTTATTCATATCTCAATAAGGGTTTGGGTCCTCAGAACTTTGACCACGACAGTTTTGTAGATCATGCTTGTCTATTTCTAACGATAAATATGAGAAGCACAAGGCTACATACTGAAAGATTTCATGTATACGACGGATAAAAACAAACAACATTGGTCTCCTTGTCGTGTTGATGGACTTATGTAATGTACATTTCTCGGGGGCCATCACAGGGGTGGAAAAAGAACAAAAAGAACACATAAGGTGTTGCAGACCTAAATGTATGATGCACCTCAGAAGAAACCGTTGACAGTATGAAGAAACTTCCTTGTAAAGTCGTTCTCTGTGAGCTGCTGCTTTCCACATGAAAATATACTCGTTCAGATGCCGCCACCGGTGAATGTAACGTTTATGCCGAGTAAATGACGGAGAGTCAACAAACTGGATCCAAATTATGACAGTCGTTACAACTTCAGCAAGCTGTTGCTGGGGACATGGTGTTCACAATCAACCCCGAGGATATGCTTGCCATTGAGCACACTGCGTTAACGGTCGTGGCTACAATCAGTTCGTACACGTCAACTGGAACAGACTTCAATTTTTGTACCCTTCCTAATGTGATTTTTTTAATTGTTTTGGTTTAGAGAGTTTGTTGAATTAATACAGCGGGAGTAGAAACGTTCATGATGCTTGTAAACGAATACTAGGCACTTGAGGTGATTATCTTTAAGGACGATATGACTTTCATGAGGATACCCATTTGCTTTCGCATTAAGCATATCCGACTAATGAAGCTGGTTACTATAACAAACACGATAGCTCTAATGTGTGACGGTATTGTTTTTGTTAGGTCAGAAAACAACAGTCGATATTCTCTATCTTTTGTCTGTACATTAGCAATATTGCTATTCTAGAAAGGTTGAACCAAACGTATTTATAGTTCACTAGCTCTTTCATGGACACAAACAAAGAAAGCGTTATAAAAATTAACTAATCATCTATACGGATTAATGATCGGACGTAGTCTGATCACTTGGATCACTGTTCATACAATTAACCATCATCTGTTTGGTTTTATATGCTAAAACTAGAATATTGTTTCCACTCATATGAGTGACCGACAGTCCACTAGACGGAGGTTGTTCATTTTAGTGTGTTATGATGCTGACTCTTCAGATTGATACCAAAAAGACAGCTTGACGGAGTAAAGCAAACTGAATGGTATGGACATGATTCAAGTGACAGACGTCTAATGTCCATTTCAAAATGGATGAATCATTCATTAACCAGTTGAAGTACCTTCTCTGGGCTACGTCAACAACAAAAAGATCTGTTGAAGTTTGTCTGATACGTTTGTCGTCTTTTGTCTGGTATGATGCGGAGCGTTGAATCCGTCGAGGCATGTTTGGTTTAATTGCAGAAATTCGATCCTGAATTTGTCTTTGTTGTGTGCGGTAAACGATCATAACAAAGTTTGTATCATAACTGCACATAGAATGTCAGCCTTCTTCCTTCTTAGGACTATCAGTGCTTATCTGTTAAAACTTCTTTCTTGATGTTATTTGACATGTTCTCACCTTTACATGCACCCGATTGTTTGAATGACCTCACCTCCCGTTGACTGGTGGCCATTTGTGAACTCGTGCTTAGTTACCCCTGTTTTGAACGCCTTCGCTGGATAGTTTGTGTATCCGGTTGATTCACACTCAAGGTGAGATATCATCTTTACTGTAATTTTACTGAACAGTACCGTATAAATTCCAATTCTTTAGATCATCTTTTCTGACGTTTTTTTGAACTTGGAAGATAGTCTCGTTAACCCGACCGTCTGAATAAGCGTTACTTGAACTGTCGAGTACGTGTCACTGACTGAATTACCCTAAATCGCCTGAAGCGACTTTACAAGTACCGAATCGCAGTATCTATACGCTTAACTGATGCATCAAATTTTGTGCGGCTCCCCGCGAAATAAAAAACAAAGATGGGTCTGAGCGGAACCTGTAATGTTGATTTGTGATCCAGTGATGATCGGTTTGTTAATCGTTTATCATGAGCTAATTGGTTGCGCGATATTGGTCGTCGTGTTCGACCGCGCCAGGTGATGCACATCGTCATTTGATTATCATTTTGCGTGAATATTGGTGTTATATCCGCCTTTGCTGATTGGCCTGAAGTTGTATCTGTTCGAGCCAATAATCAGCATTAACCACCACCACTTTAAGTCCCTACTGAAACCTCTAGCGCTGAATCACCGGTGACGGTGAAGTGAGTTTAAACAACTAAGGCGATTTGCCTGAAGATTCACGAAATGGCAACACTGTCCACAAATGTTCGTTTCAATTGCTGTGTTGTTTATTGGTAGGCGGTATTCGTTTTTCTAATTTATGATTGTCGTTTTTGGCTTTGCTAATCGACTTTTAGCTCCTTACAATCATTCTTGACCATTGGATAAACCATTAGCCATTCAACATATCGCGGGCTCTAAATTGCACTCTGAAGCTGAGGCTGTTCTGACTTCCAGTCAGCTGTCTATAATACTGTGTAAGACGAGATAAGTTGAGTTGATTGTTTAGGTGAGAACGTCTCCCATACGGGTTCAGTGTGTTTGGCCTAAACGCTCCTGTATGGCAGCCACTGACCCGAAGCTAATGCAGTGCGCATTTGTCGCTCGTGCCATGTACCACTGGCGGGTACCCCTTGTTGTGATATAGTTAGACGATGGTAATCGCAAGAACTGAGAAAATAGCTAATACCATGGTCTAAAACAGATGACTGTGGAATAGAAGATACGAGGTTTCCTGACTGACACAACGCCAGTTAATTAATGAGGAGGCAGTGTACAGAGATCATACTCCAAAGTATCATAGGAAAAACAGATCAACAACCAAGTTAAGGCAAGCGAATCGATGAACAGTATACATATGGATCATTTTGATCACGCAACCTACAGAAACGAAGACCTCCTAACTCAAAAAGCGGTAAACAATGTTCACCGAAATGCATTGGGTTGACTTCTCTGAGAAATAAAGTTAAATCACCTATTCTAACTGTCCGTAGTGAGTTTTTTCAAATGCTTAGGATGATCGCTGTAAAGAAATTTCAACCAGTAATGTACGAACTAAATAACGGATGCAGAGTAGATGGTACAGAACTTGGAAATTTGAGAGGTATACTTCCATCTATGAAGTAAGTTGTTCTCCAGGACATCCGAATATAACCGGTAGAAATAGGTCAATAAAAGCATAACATCAAATGATTTTGTTTTTCTCAAGTGCCACCACCATGGTCATCTGATGGAATCATTGACGTACGGTGATGACAGTGAGATCCACAAAACGTTTGGATTACCATAGGCACTTCTCAAGACAAATAATAAAATAAACATGTTCTCTGACCGTTATCTGTTTGACATGGAACCCAGTGAATACTTGACTGTTGGGACAATTCATAGTTCTTATTCCCAATGTGTAGTCCGTCCACCTGACATAAATGAACTGTCTTAGCCGTCTTTTATTTAAAAGGAAGGAGTGTCCTTTGTACAGTCTTCTCAGATGATGCCAAGAGTTCATCTCAGGTTGTGGAGTTGAAAGCTGTTTTAAGCGTGTTCCTTTGGTGTGTGTAGCCTCCAAACGTTGTTGTCGTACGGAGTTTTGTCGAAAATTAGGGCTTAACGCACTTTTTTTCTTGTTGACTGATATCAGCACGGTATTCTCACATACTCTCTTACGGAACAGGACCATCGATACTGTTATTTGTTGGTATATTGTTTGAACTTAGTGTCAAAGAAAGAACTGTGTCTTTATTCACTACGTTTGCAGTGTGCTCATCAGTACAAAAGTTGTGAGTGGTATTACCATCCTAACTGATTATGGTCGCTTTTTTCAGACTCACGAGCCGCGAAAAAATTGTAGTGCAAATAAGAAATTCTAAGCATTTTCTCAAGGAGTTCTAACCTGATATGTTGCCTAGGATGTCACCTGCAAATGACGAGTTTTGTTATGACTCAGTTGGCAACGCATTTTTTAAACAACCATCCATCGTTTTCTCAATGTACAGTAGACTCACGACTGAAGTGAAAAACTTGTGATTACAAAATCATATCTCATTTCAGGTACTGCTTCGAAAGAACTCTGCGCCTTTGTAATAGAAACGAAGATAACAAAACTGAAGAGACTAGGGTGAACGTTCAATTTTGACGGACACTGGAAACATATAAAGTTTGTTGATGAGGTTGAAATCGACGGGAACGTCTTCCAGCGGATGCTTCTGCCAATAGAACTCCATTTAGAGCTGGCATTTGAAAAATGCCGTGACTGCATTTTCAGTAATTACAAAGTGTAAAAAGTGACTATTGACAAGCGGATTACCTTGGCATAAGATCAAATTTTAGTGCTTCTTTTCGAAAGGGGCCGACTGGAAAGTCTATGGGAATGCGAGAGCTGCGATCACTTGTGGATGATGTTTAATTTATATGCAGATCAAAATCAGTTCTTCCCATTCGAAGTGGTGTATTTGTTGGACTGATTATAGTTGGGCACTTTGTCAGAAAGAAAAAAAACCAACAGGAGGTGCAGTAAAACTTCAATGTTCCAGCTACATTGGGAAGTCTATCTGAACCGTCAATTTAGTCACGGTCCCTGTTGTCTATCTTTCAACATTTCTAACTGTGAAGATATCTTGTTCGCACTCAGTAAATATTACCAACGCAAAAGAAATTTCTAAGGATCAGTCACTCCTATATGCATACAACTGATCCTTTTTTCGTTTTCTTACTATGAGCTACAATCGCACGTGGTCCCTTCATGTTAATGATGTTTTCATTAAAGTCATAGAGCAATTTGTCTATCCATCTGTCCGGTTTTGAAAATCTCTCTCCATTACATCTAACCTAATCCATTAGTTTAGCGATGCATGTGTTCTTCTAATAGATGTACTGCTTACCAGTTTGTTATCCACTATCAGTGATGAAAGACTTCATACTTTGCTGGACCCCTAATACATCTGTCATGAAGTAGGGGAAACTCTCGTAAGCTCTGCGATGAGACCACTGTTCCTCACTACTTTATAACGTGTGAAACAGTTATATCTGAAAATTTAACCAAATATACTCTCTAAGCGTGTTCTTACGTTACTGACGAGTAGTCGGAGGGTTGGTTGATAAAAAATGAACACCACCTACGTTTTGCCTCACTTTTCACTTTATCATAGACTTTTCAGCTGGCACCCTTCACAAAGAAGCACCAAATTGTTATTTGCGCTCGATGACAAGTATTATTTGTGGGTCCATCAGTTTGAATTAACAGGACACTTACCACGTCTCCTCCCGAGACAATCCCACAACCTGAGCATTACTCACAAACACGTGGCTGATCATCTAGATAAGATAAATCGGTCGCCCCTGATGCAGGATCATTAGTGAAATGGTCACCGTTGTCCTTTGAGTACATGGGCCGGAGTTCGAATCCTGATCGTGGTTAGTTAGTTGTTGTCCCTCGAATACCGTATGGCTGAGATTGTGTAGCCTTCTCGTCAGTTTTTTGTCACACGGTTGTGTCGAGTGCAACGCACTTCGCTTGTGCTTCACCATGATTGAGGAATGTGAACAAGTCTTTCTGGGTGACCGCAGTTGCCGCAACAGATTGGATAGTCACTTCAGCCACCTCGAGAATTCCAGACCTTGGTCCGTAGAAGGTCGAGTCGGAACTAGATGGTACAAATGAAGATCCTGGGAAAAATATGGCCTGAGTAAAGTAGGCAACGATTGGAGAGTGGGACAAGCCCTGAAGATCATGACCGTCTAGCATACGATAAAGCTTGTCTATCCAAGCTGCATGAATATCCTACTTGTTGGTCACCACCACACCCCGAAATTATACCTGGACGTTAATGCCCCAGATGATGGGGTCAAACAAATAGTCTCTGACCATGTCGGGGAAGTCGCCAGTTCCCTGAAAATATTGTGTGATCAGAAAACTAACAAAGTTCACTTGTGATTGACCTTTACCTTTACCATAGTCGTGCACTGCTGCGGTCTTCACGGTCCACCTAAGTCCTTGCGACAATTGTTGTCATCCCGACTACCCGCCTATTCCTGTGTTGGTGCGGTAGCCTCGGGTGGATGGGAAGATATTAACTGACCGCATATACTCCGTTACTTATAATCGTTATCCGTCGTGGTGTTATCCGCCATTTCACTGGCCGTTATTCCGTTTCCGTTTACGCGCCCGTAGGCCGTGCAACCAGACACAACAGACCATTTTCCTCAGAATTGGAAATTGACTGGGAAACAATCTCTCCATTCGTCATTCACGTGATTGGTGGTAGATAAACTCGGAATGCCAAGACAGACGAAGTGAACTGGGGCGTGGAGATGACTGGTTGGTGTCTTTTGGAAGGCGGAGCTACGGGACAAATTCATAATTTTGAGTGTACCGCAGTGCAGTCGGCTCAGATCTGGCGAGTGAGTCATCTTTGTAGACCGGTACTGTCTTAGTACATATATACGTCGATGCAGCTTCAGGAGCGCTTGGGGAATTTCATCCGAGGTCGTATGAACTTGCAATCAGTGTTTGATGAAGGTTTCACCTTTCCGGATGAATGGGATACCTAAATAGGTCACCGTATGGAGGGCTCCCCATGAGGGGATAGTGTCAGGACCGAAGTGAATCGGTTCTTCAGTGATGATTGTCCTGTTGTGCATACGGTCACCGCGAGCGGTCCAGAGTTTTATCTTTTGTGATGCAATTCGGTTTTTCCACCGTAGCGGATGATCCGTTTCAGATGACCTAATCAACGTTTCACTAAAAAGTTCAAGCTGGTTTTCAGTGTGCACGGGATTTGAATTGGAAGGACAACCAAACCGATATACCCCTTTACATCCGTGCATTGACACTGAAATGGTGATACAAACGAATTTGCCTAGTGTCTTGAATTAGAAACAGAGGAGTTTTACGTCAATGGAACATCCAAGAGGAAAAGCTGTCTTTTCGTTTTGATAACCCTCTTGGTTTGGTCAGTAATGAAAACTCTCGACAATCTGTCATATTCTGCGTCCTTAGACGGTTGGCTTGTAAACAGTGGAGAGGTTGGACGTGTACGGCGTGACGAAAGCACGTTACAGCCATGTATATGTTGGTCCAGAATTTAAAAAGTAATTATCCTAAGATTGCCGAAAAGGTACTTTTTGAGAAGAGATTACCTTTTCATCATAAGAGAGCTCTATCATGCACCTCAACATTCGTCGACTCGCATCCGTCTACATACGTCACAGCACTGGCGGATGTACTGTGTACGAAGGATGAGTTTTCTAAATAACGGAATAGTCGTCGGACCTGGTGATAACTCGCTTGTGCGTCTGATGAGATTGGCCATAGAAACTTTGGTAATTAAGACGACTAAGCCATTTTTTCACTGAGTTCCTCAATGGTCACGTTGTTCAGAAACGGCCTACGACTGTCATAGCCTGCCATCATATACACGAAAAAATGACTGGACTTTCTGTCGAACACACACGATAGGCATGTGGAAGAACAAGCTCCGCTTAACGCATCCATTCATCCCACGGACGGTTTAAACTAACTGAAAGGCTGTTATCACTTATTCCGTATTGTCAGTTATTGTTGATATGCTTTATTTTGGCAGCCAGGACGCATCACTCCACATCGATCGGCCGGCCCAGCTCCGATGGTATGGTCGTAGGTGGTGGTATGGTCCCACCCAGCTAATCAGATTGCAGGTGCGCGGTCGAACGCCTGTACGTTATTTGGACAGTGTATTTTCTCACATTGCCTTCTGACGCTCCCTATAACGTGATTTGTTCTGACGCCGTGACTGTCATATGACTGTTTTATCTGATTCGCTCTGTCTGTCGGCCATCTATGGTAATCGTTTTGTCATATAAATTTACAGCTTCTGTGGCCTAATTTTGTCTCGCTCTTCCAATAAACAGTGTGACCGCGCCTTTTCTTGTTTTCCCGGTTGTGGGTTAAGCGATCGGGCGCGTAACCAAGGCGAGGATCTAATACACTCAGGTTGCTAACGATGACATTTTGGGAACTCAAACATCCGGGATGATTTCAAAACAAAACGAAACAGTGAATAGGAATGTGCGTCAAATCTAGTCAAAGAGCCACAGTCAATGCTGAAATTGAGCGCTTCAGTCTCATGAGATTTTGAGGCCAAATACTAATACGTCGTGGTCCACGTAACCGTACAAGAAATAAAAGTGGAGAGGACACAACTACAACAGCAATCATGTTTATAACCAAACGTTCAACATCGAGGTAATCAAACCTTTAAAAAAAAACAGGCTACCCAGCTGTAGCTGAACGTAAAGCGTCAGCAACAAGATAGCTTCCCCACGGCAGTCCATGTACCGCATCACTAAGTGCCCTTGCTTCATAGACAACTCGGTCAAACAACGCCACTGAACCAGATCAGTCGAAGCTCCATTTGCAGCTTACAGCCATCGACTCTATGAGTCACTTAAGTCAAGGCCTGGAAGGTGAACCTAACTTGCTAACCTTATGGTGAATTACTTCATTCCTCTCTACTACGTCACCATCCGTTCATCTCTCACCTTACGCCCGTCGGCCGCAGTATCGGCAAAGTGGCCAGTGTGGAAGACGACCAGCTGTCATCCTTAGTACACGGCCAAAAAGCCAATGCTTGGGCAAACTTAAAGGCTAAAAAGATGAGATTGTTTACCACCCATTATCAAATAAGCGCTTTCTAACTTTTTTGCTTTCCCGTTGATGCCACCTGATGAGAGCGATCGAACGCAGACATCGACGACCAAATACCTACAGACGACTCATATCCTCTACTCCGAAAGAGGGGGTTTTACAGCCCGTATACCCGACCTTTAAACCTCAGAGATGTTTCTGTGAAACCACAGATGAGATAACAGACCACCACCGTCTTAGCTTTAAAGATGCAGGTTTTTGTTTCATTCCCTATATCCGTGCCGCTGCAGATGCGACTACATAAGCGCACAACTTCCATAACCTTAATATCCCATAGTAAGTCTACATTAACAAATAAATCTAGCAGATGTAATTTGAGATCGTAAAGCTCATTTCGAATTGTTTGGCAGGGAGCGAAATAGCGTTTGGCATTGTCTGTACAGCTTGAAAGTTGTCAAAAAACGATTTGTTGTTAGCACAGTCAAGACCAATTTTCCATAGATGGGATGTTCGTCACCATTTTGAGGGCACAGCAGTCCATCATGACAAAATGAAATGGTGGAAGTGGACAGTTTTCACGTACGCCGCTCCACGTGCTGAAACTGTCAGGTAAATCCCAGAAAAAAAGTATGTTTGCACACTTGGTGAGTGCATATTTGCGTTAGCGATCCTAAAAGTGTCGATCGATTCATTGAATTGAACGCATCCTTATAGTCGAGAAAACGGTAATCGTTAGCAGGTGGTAAGTGACTCTGGCGAATTGTAAGAACTTGATCCACACATCTTCATCCAAAAAGAAACCCTGTCTATTCTTCCATAATGTCTGCACCTTAGCATCAACGGGGGAAAAAGTACAACGAAGGCTAGAAATCTAGTCAAGAATTCGTAAACGAAATGGCCTTAGGATATTCATAAGAGCCCAGTGATCTTATCTTGAATATAGGAACTAATATCGAGTGATTGTCTCCGTCACCCACACAAGTTGCAACAGCTAAGTTAGAACCTGCATTAACAACTTCTCATCTTCTTCGAAAAATACCTGCACGAGAACATCCGCGTCAGAAGCCCTACTGACAACCGAAACATAATAGCAGACCTCACTCTCGGTGGGTGGTCCTATATCTACCGACCAGAAGCCGACATTGCAAGTTTGCGGCGGTAACACAGAGGGAGCAGGAGGCCAGCTAAATTGACCCTTAGTGCCCCATCTAACGGTCTAAACTTCTGGACTTCTTATAGCTTTGCTAGCAGACGGTCGCCATGGACCAGTAGCACGGATAAGCTTTGGGAGTCTGCTGGCATTCCATGAAGCAACAGCGGTTTGCACCTCTTTAACTTTCTCCATTAGCCAAACCTCACGAACAGTGACCAGGCCACGCTTAAGCTTTCTAGAGATATCTTTCCTAAACTTGTCACACGAACTACTAGGGGGAACGTCCCATCTGTCACCTAACAGCTCAAGGGATTCCTCTGAGATCCAATGTTTGTTTAACTTACAATCCACTGTACTGTACGGTATAACACTTGATTTATGCATGACCTATGAGACTTCGATCTAGCAACCATTAAGATTTTCGGAACGAGAACTGTCAATTTTGTTTCGCAGCATTCTGTCATTGAGGTCAGCGGGATCATTATCCACTAAAAGTAGGAACAAAATGACAACGTACCAACACGATAGGAACCCATTGAGAACATCAGTCCTGAATGGAATCAACTATAACAAATAGATATGTAGTTTATCTGAAATCAGGCCTAGCCTGGAGGAGGAGGACGTCAGGTATAGTAATGACGCGCACCATGCATGAAAATAACTTTTGCTCAGTTCAGACTTGTAACATTCGTCCCCCTCCACATTACCCGAGCCATTTAAACGAGGTTCGACCTGGGAGATCATATCTCCGGCCAGAATGGCTGTCAGAACCATTTTTCAACTCAAGGAAAGCGGCCATATCAGAGTAAAAGGCGTCCTTGACACTTACATAGCTGCAGTCAGTTGGGGCATAAACAGATGCAGTGAAAAGATTTTGTGTCTGGGGCTGACCATAATAAAACCTGCCAAGCAGACAGTAAGTCTACTGCTAACAGGAATCCAACCTATTAATGCAGCTGTCGTGCTGAGGACTATACACACTTCAAGCCGACCGGGAGCGGCGGCCGTGGAATCACCTGAAAAGTGAGGAATTTTTAAGGTCAAACTTTTTCCAAAGCTCAGGAACTAACCGTGGTGTTCTGGCTTCCCACTGGCGATTATGTTCATCATTTTCTTGCCGCCTTCTGATTAGTTATTTGCTTACGTCATCACTTTGCCTCGATCATGTTGTGACCAGCCGTAGTTATCTACTCCCTACCGTAGTGGCTAAGTCGAAAGATTTGAATTAAGTGCACGTGATCATTCAATGATCTACCCGTACAGTCATTGCAGGACATAACCGGAGTACAGTCAGTCCGATACGTTGGTTACTGTCCCTGATGTTAACTTCTGAAAAGCAGCAGATGGTGAAATTCAACGGATTTGGCGTCCGTGCGACAAAGACCTGTTGATCGGTTTGTTTCAGAGTGTGAACATTAAAAGCGTCTACATTAACGCGCATTCTAGCCCAAAACAAAGCGCGCGGAGACTGGAGAAGAGACATACGGGGTCAGCGTCACAATGGTTAATAAGATCTATTGTGGCACCTGTAGTGACTACTGGAAACGGGGGTCTGATAGCCAAAAGGAGTAGAACAGTGGGGGATAGATGAGTGAAAACGTATATTCATCTACCCACCGTTTAGTATGTAATAGACAGAGCTGCCCAGTTTACACTTGCGAGACGGCCGATGTTGGTGTTAGGAATATTTATAGTTGTACGTGAGCTACTGCCAGGACGCTCCCACTCAGATAGAACGATGAGGAGATTTAACTAAAGCTTCTAGCTCAAAGGCATGTACCGCAATGCAGCGGGTGGGTGGCAGTAAACGAGAACTGACACCAACTTTTTCGGAGAAAGATATCTAAGCCGGAGAATATGATTTCTCGGACCTTTATCCATTGGCCTGCCTAGCATGTGTGACTCTGTCCATATGATCACACTGTCACGTTTAGCTCAATGGGTAATCGATATATGCAAACTGTCACACCGCGTCAAGGTCCAGTCTCGTTGTCACAGACTAAACATCCCCGTTAAATTTTCAGACAGAGATTAGGTGTGCCCCAAGGTAGAGGGACAAAAGGTCTACAGATTTTGAACGATCACTGTGAGCTATCATAACCCTTCCGTAAGTCACCATCCAAACACCCTATATCATAAACCAGTGACTAGATAACCAAGCAGAGTAAACGGTGAATTGGTACTCGAATGAATTCATTTCATCCACACTACGAGAAACGCGTATTGAAAGTTTTGCGACTACACTTCGGAAAACAAAACAGCGCTGGTGGTTACGGTCTTGTAGTATAAATATATATACGATGTCATTTTGGTTGTAAAATTTACGGACTGTCAGAAAAATGGTAAAGGGTGTTATATTAACCATAAAAAAACGTCAGCAACGTCTCGTTTAACAATAAGCTTTGCATGGTGAGCGAAACCTCGGCTGACGGTAAATTTGGCATTAAACCTGATCGATGCATGCTGATAACGCAAAGCCGGTTAACCAAACTAGTATCCTATTACAGTTCACGCAGAGCGAGACAACATGATAACCTGTGAGATGGAAAAAGCCCATAAAGGTTAGCCGATTGCGCAACACGCCACACTGATCAACAAGATCTGTAGGTTACACGTTCAATTAACAAATGAACATGGAATAAACCCATAGGTCACACAATAACATGCACACGATAGTGTCGGATTGAAAATTATGACTGCGCGAAGTGTCATCACATCGGTTCAAATGGAGAAAACAGACGGAATATGTGGCAGAAAACATGAGAAAACGTAACGAGTAGACGGCACCAATGAGCGTGGTAACAACAGCGCACTAGTTAATCGCGAGCTCCTTCGTGTGCTGTTACGCGATAGAGGTACAACAACAGTATCTACGAGCCAGCCGCACCAAAGATAATGGTCACTGATAGTGCAAATTACAGCCAGTCATTCAGCGAGCCAACGCGATCGATGGATGATATGACGGATCTACTCACGTGTGCGTGTGCGACACATCGATGCGGGCCGTGGACCGACAGCCGCTGTGTTTGAAGTAACCTCACATCGCTGCTGGAGTCGCCAATGCAGGCGACTAACTAACCAGGTCACACCGTGCAAGCCAGCAGGCAAACTATAACGATGAGCACGCGAGTGGCACGTGGTCAGGTTTGTGGGTGTGCGTCTGTGTGATGAGTATGTGAAGGTAAAAGCAACCGTTGCTGCTCCACGCTTACTGTTTGGGTACCATACAGAGCACACGTGCTCGTGAACTTATCAAAGGCACCACTGTCACCACCAGTTGTAGTAGCGGTTGAAGAAACGATGCCAGAAGGAATCGATACGTACGTGGTAGACTTGCACACTATCATCGGCACACAATGGCTAGCAGACAACGCGAGGTCGAGCAGCGCGAGACAAACGGCAGAGCATGCACACCGAAGCACCACATCTTAAGGAAGATTGTGTAAGTGCACGTGCGAGTAGACGAAAGCGTTCACATAATGGGAATGAGATACTCGTAGAAAACAGAATTCAAGCCAGCTGGACAGAAGCAAAGTAAAATACACACACAAACGTGACCCCATCCAGATGCTTGGTGTCGGCAGACACGTACACATCCATAGTGGCGATGCGAGTTCGAAAAACGTTGGTGTACGACATGGAATGCCAAAAAATATAAGCACACATACCAGTGTTGTGCAACAATAGCAGTCAGACCACGAGGACGGTTCAAGAAAGCACTAAACCTGGGACTAGTGACAAGTGAGTGCGAATTCAGACGGATAGTCAATCGCACTTGGACTTTGTGGTTGGAAAGAATCAGCGGTCACCTGGTAGAAAAAGAATGACAGAAATGGGTTTCATAACCGTCACGCAACATTGAAATCGCAGGTCGGGATACAGTTTAAAGACCAGAAATAACCGTATTGATTAGTACACTTGATTGTCTCGAAGTCTCACGAGAAACGGTCGCAGTGATACTGATCGGTCGGTTTCTTAACTGATCACATTGAATATAATTCGAAAACAAAACAGCAGACGTCCGTATAAACAGCTATGTCTGCGAGTTTTAACATGAGTGAACAGAATGATCGACGTTATCATAAATCTTTCAAACTAAAAGGAACAAAAAGACCGTAAATTCAGTCGCCAATAATAGTTTGTGGTAAACGGGGCACATTGGAATGCTGGATTAGTACACATGTGAACTAGGCGAGAGAAGAGGATGACCATTGGTTCCTCATAAAAGTGGTCAAATAACACATTGATTTGTAAACGTGGAGTGCTATAGGAAGACAACACATTGCAAAACAAAGCAGCCTATAAAGTTTTCGTATACCAAAAGAGTTGTGCATAAGCCATAAGAGGCTAGAAAAAGGCACACACACTCAAGCTGAGTGATTGGATCAACGACCAAAAAATCTCTTAATACATCACGTGATTGTTACGGCTCTTCGACCATGGAGTAGGGTAGAGACAAACTATATACATAGGAAAACTGTTAAAGAGGCTGAACACAGAAGTAAATAACGAACAAAGTTAACGAAAACGTAACAAAGGGGAAAATGAAAATCGTGACCTCGAGATACATCAAGTAGTAGTTGGACAAGGACGTTTGGCCTTTAAAATCATTGAGCGTCGGCTACGTGAACCCACAGTCGCAAAATGTTCGCCGCTGGGACTCAGATGATGGCTTGCAGTATCGGATGGAGACAAAGTCGAATCTAATCGATCGGGGCTTAGTGAAGAATGAAATGCTTTGGGTCGCGGTAGTGTGAGAATGATTGGGGGTCGACTGTGGTTTTCACGTGTAGCCGTTTTGCATGCAGATGATACGGAATCACAATTCGGTGTGTCATTACTGGCTTGTGAAGCTGGGTGTGAAGTTTGTTTGGCAATCTTGTGGTCGCAAAGTGCCTCTTCAGCTCCGTCAGCTTGCAGATCAGAACGAAATTTTTTACCACTTGGACTTAAGGCATGCGACCTGAGCGTTGGGGAGAAATCGTTGGATCGTTGACGCCTTCGTAGCACTCGAGAACAGCCACTGAGAAGATCGGAGCTAGGCGAGCCGGACTGTGAAGCACGCGAAGACGTCGTCGTGCTGCCGGTAGTAGATCTCCATGGAGAGTTACTGGATGCAAGGAGCTGTGGTTCGGCTTGAAGTGAGTAATCCTCTCGATTCAAACGGCTCGAGTTCATTGCTAAAGTTTTGAAGCGTTCGGGAACGTGAGCATGAACGCCAAGTATATGTTTTCGAACATCACCAAATCCATGTTGTGAGGTAGTCAGGCAAGCGCAACAGACATATATCCGTTGGGTTGAGTTTGCGGAAGTACTGAGACGAGCTATATAGACGGAATGTCGACTGTAGACGCGCATACGGTCATGCAGTGTTTGAATAAACGTTTCATTATCCGACAACATGATTTTCAGCTGTTCGTCAAACACTCGGGAATTGTACGGCAAACGAACAATGCGCTCTAATGTCCAAGATTCAGGCAAAGACAGCATCCGGCCCCATAAGATCGCCTCATCTGCGGTTAGAATACGACGTGGCGCCTCAAGGTCAAGACCAGAATGTCGTTCTTCTATCGGATTCCTGTCCAGGTCTCCGTGTGAAGTGCACGCTTCAGTATCCTGTGAGGAATGTGACGACTTTTCCGTTAGATCGTTTGAAGGAATCGAACGAGAAGGATATTTTTCAGCAGCCGAACCTCGGGGTAAGTCGACTGACTCAGGTTTTATCAAAGGCGGGATAGGAAAAAGATCCACAGTTTTACTTGCGTAATCGTTCGAGTTCAGGATAGCAGCTGTGTTGGTAGTCTGTGAGGTGGAACAAGAAATAACACGGGAAGATTTTGGACAAAACACGTCTCCACTAGAACCGATTGACTTGGATAAATCTGCTCCACTAGACGAAGAATCTTTTGAAGTGTGAAGCCGGGTGCTGCGAAATTTGTACTGTTCAGCCATGGCCAAAAGAGAGGAGTCTGAATGCAATTTGTACCCGGATTCCTTGGAAATTCGGGAAGCCTGACAACATAAGGTCAGCAATTCTTGCGGTATACGGACGTGCACTCCTAGAATATGGCGTCGACAATCTGCCAGACTTGCCGGACGAATATCGCTTTCAGAGTCCTCGCGAACGACCTAGAAAGAACACAAAAGTATAAGTGGAGAAGAATGTATAGTTGATAAATAATAGGCACATAAAAAGTGAAAACACTGTCAGCAGCTGAATAGTCCGATGTACACAGGCTACACGCCGATGACGCCAAACTCGATCTAGTTAAGTATTGAAGTATGTAGTTGGGCTAATTAGAAGGCCTACAGTCGGACTAACACAAGTGATTTAGGCGAACGACAAAACCGAATCCCAACACGAGGATAAAATAATCGTCATGCACATTCCTCTGTCTACTGGACAAAGAATACCAAACTAGTGTAAATTCTGAATGAAATGTGAGTAACATGAAATAGGAGACGGCGCTAGTTACGAATCAAGTGGATAACAAACTCCGATCCAGATTACGCTGCAGTTAAACTAACAAATAAATGGTGAAAGCCTTTATACTCGATCGGATAGTGGTATTTATGTAATACTCGGAAATAGGGACTTCGAATAGCCCTCGAAATCGTACTGGAATTGAAACCTCCCACGCAAGTAATACGTAGAAGACCTCGTACTGGTTGCAGTAAGCAGTTCATATTCATGAGATACAAAGCCGAATTTATAGATGTACTACAGTAATAATGAAATCTCAGTCTGTCATACACATACAAAGCTATAAACCGTAAGTTAATTGGTGCAATAAAGAACAAAGAAATTAGCCAATAACGGAAGGCGTAACATTGGGACTGTTCGTCCAATCCTGATGCAGTATCTTTAACACGACATTTGGATTGGTCCCCTGTTAGATCTTCTATTGTGTCGGGGTTTGGATGAGCGGTGAATCGAATGGATTTTCACCACAGTTTAGATTCTGAGAACTCTTTACGGACTGCTTATTCGGCAATGAAGAGACTGAAAACGGTTTGATTACGGATAAATAGTAGTCAGAACTTCAGAAAAGCATGGACAACACAGTTTAGACTCACCGGAAAACGGCGGCCACAAACACACACATATGCGTGGATGCGATTATCACGAGAAATCACAGTTAAGTGGTGTCCCGAATAGATCTGCATCTTCTCCACCAGATCATTGTACTGCTCCAACATGCCTTCGCGCTCGAGTAACACGCGAAGAACGTGGGAAGAAAAAGGCAGTTCAACACGACGGTAAATTTCATCAGGATGTGCATCGTAGGCGATTGTAGTCGGGACGCTTTCAAAGGGCGAGACAGAATGCGAACTGGCATTGGCTATCCCGGGACCATCACAAGCAGTTGAAGAAAGGAAACGGTTATCGCATTCGCGATCAGAAGCCAAAACCCTATCCAACTGCCGTTCATCGCATAGCAGATCAGCTTCAATTGTCATGGTTTCAAGATCTTCTTGGGATTGCATTGTCGCGGAATGCACCGGATGTTCATTAGTGTTGCGTATGCGTCCATGTGAACGACGGGTTCTGCGTTCCTCGACGGAGGGGTCTCCGTCAATACCGTCCACAGATGCATTGGAATTAGCAGTGTAGGTGTCCGAAGACTGAAGTTGACGCCGTCTGTGGTCTTCAACAAATCGAATCATTCGCTCGTCCGAATGGAGGCGATACGTTGTGCTGTCATGCCTGGATGCCCGTAAACACAAGCGAAATCGCTTTGTTGAAATGCCACAGTGGGAACCCATGATATGTTTACGGATATCGGCCAGGGAATGAACCGAAGTGTACATGCAGGTGGGACATGAGAAGCGTTTCTGTGCACCACCAGGCACCAGTACCTCCATGATTACATGCATTTGAGCGTAATGGTTCATACGGTTAATTAATTGAATTTGCTCTGCAACAGGCACTTGATACGATTCAAGTAAGCGTTTAAAAACAGGATAGGAGTAAGCCAACTGGATACGCTGGCGACCCAGTTTAGGTAGAAAAATTGTCTCGTTTCCAGAACCAATTGAACACTGAGATTGGTTGGCGATCGACAGAGCAACAAAATTAGGATTATCTACATCGTCTAACGGAACAATGCCTCCACGACCTACGGGGGCCTCAGAAATGACCTCATTCAATGTCTTCATATCCTCGTGTTGATCAGAAACACCAGTGCCGGGGATGACACGATGGACTGGGGCACAACCTGAGTAAGCATGAACTGGCGAAGAAACCAAAGTAGGAAGGCCATTTGTGGAAACTGTAGCCAACGGAATGGTTGAAGACTTCGGTGGATCATATTTTGCTGATTTTGGGCGCCTACTAGATGTAACTGTATGCGATAGATGAACCGTAGATTTCTTTCTAAATATTCTGTGAAGGGGTGTTCGTGATGTTCCACGCAGACCAAACCAATGTGATTTCCCGCCGGGCAGACTGTAACCATCGGAGGTACTATCTACTTTCGTTTTCGCTATATGAGTGCGCGTGGAGATTGTGAATTCAAGTGCGAAGCGGGCAATATCTCGCCGAACATTCAAATGAGTTACGAGCAAGTGCTTTTTCAAATCAGTGAAACCGTGATTGAATTGTTTCATACATTCTGGGCATCCGGCCACACGACGTTGATTGGATCGACCGAGAATGGGAACTCGGTAGCCAGCAAAACGCCGCAGTTTCTGAACTACACCGGATAATTCAGCGCTCTGTGGCGCACGATGTGAACCACCAAATTTTCCGCTTTTTGAGTAAGCCGCAACAAATGCAGGCTCGTTGAAATACAACTGAACAAATTCCCTTGACAAAGGATTGAAATTCCACTGGAGATGAGATTCCTCGGAAGAATGTAGATTAGGTGAATGGGGGATGAATGACGGAACCTTTTCGCCAGTACTTAGTTTGGGTTGAGGCCGTTTGTTCGAATGGTCTTCGTCAGTATCATTCCAGTTCTCGTAAGTCAGGTGACCTTTTGTTAAGCCACTTTGGGTTGTTGGGCAGGTATCCATCGAAAAGGCCTGCTTTGATTGTACGACAGCTTGGTGTTCGGAATCCATCCTGGAGGTAGGTTGTGGCATCAAATTATTCGAGAGCGACGCAGGGCTGAGCAACGAAGATAGGTTGGCTGTTGAAAACAGATGACTCAATACATTTAATCGAGAGGTTACTGCAGATAAAACTTCCGCATCGCTACTGGCAGATCGCGTTGATGAGGGGAGAAAGGGGACTACTGATGATGAATTGTCGTTGATAGACTCTTCAGACAAGGGGACCGTGAACTCTTCCGTCAATATGCCATCAATCTAGACAGGCAGAAGGTAAAACGATGAAAAATTATAACAGTTAATGATTACATCGGTTATAGTGAATGTGAAATTGACGGCTACATACTATGACTGCTATTGCAGACAAGCCTGAAGAAGTAACAGATGCCGACAGAAGATGATGAGACAAATGCAGCTAATAAAAGAATAAACAGATGAAACCACAAGACAACAGAAGGGAGAAATTTTTTTTCGTCACTTCACATTGAACGAGATTTCTAAATGTTTGTCGCTATTTGTTTATTTTTCCAAAGTGCGTAAAACAACGACTTAGGAAGGTCACAACAAGTATAATAATATTCCCTCTAGTGATTTCGGGTTGTATGTATACACTCCAATTTCTCTTACCAGTGATAGTTGACACCTTCTGGACCCTAGAAAGTCTAAACAAAGTTTCGGTAAATAGACCGGAAAATACCTGGAACTCCTTTTTTAACACTACACGCATGCCGAAAAGTAATTTCGATAAGAAGTGGAAACGACCGACATTGGATGAGAAACTGTATCAGCAGAATTCTAAGGAAAAAGTACGGTTTCTCGTGTATTGGTTGTAACTTTCATCAAATGCATGAACCACGATGTTAAGTCAAACCGGAGTGAGAAAGGGACGATTTTGAACTGAAGTGCAGTTCGATAAGGTGCTGTTTCAACTAGACCCGAGCGATGTCCAGCGGTACCGCCTGTATAAAACGACAAACTTCTGAATTTATCAGAAGGAAGGGGATAATTTTATGTTCGCCAAGTAAGAGTGAGCAAGCTCACGCGTTACGCTTATACAAGCGGCTTAATCTGTAAGCAGCTTCGATGTAACAAGTGGTTTGCACACGAAGTATAAACACCCATCCGGAAAACCAGCTGGACAAAGTTCGTCTGGGTCAGGTGCCTTGTAATGTGTCAACTTGATTTCAAGTAGGACCTCTGTTTCCGAAAGCTGAGAAGCGTCAACAGACCAACGAATACATGGGGATGTCAGTGCGGGAGTTGTCAGTTGAGCCGCTGCTGGAAGTGTTCAGCTCCGCGTCCTTAAGATTCGAGGCAGGGTGCTTCGCTAACACCTTGCTTCCAAGTATCTGTTAATCGAATGAGATAAAAAGTATTCAGGAGTTTCGGTAGTAGCAGCTCATTTCATTTCGTGTTTACCGGGTCTCGTGACTTTTTCCTAGATGCTTCCGGAGTTCCAGGCAGATAGTCTTGCGAACCAATTTACGATTTCTGTCAGATTGAATATTCCGGCGAGTTCGGATAGGCTGATGGAAAACCAGCGGTTAGCAGTTGAACAAACAGTAGGACCACAAAGACAGTACCACACACGTGCATTAGGCGTTGGTCATATAGCCAATGTGATTCAGTGTGGTCCGATGAGCTGAACCCCAAACCAACGGCAAGGGCGCTTTGTTGAGTGTAGACCGCCAGTGTCACCACCAGGCTAAATATGCCCAGCTGTGTTTGACGAAGAAGTAGCCTTCTACCAAGTAATACAGCGAACTTAACACACGAAAGTGTGATCGGAATCCACGCAGTTAATCCAGGTCGACTTGGAGTGTTAGAAATAGCCAGGGTACCCATAGCTGACGACTTCGTGGTCAATCTATGGTTTGGTGATGGAGGTTACCAAGTGGCCCCTAGAAAATTAGTGTTCTCCAGGAGCAGGCCGTTATAAGTCAAAAGTTATAACGAGCATTCACTCTGGTCCGCTTAGCGTATCCGTCGAAAACTAGCCACCTAAGTTGGGCCAGTTAGCACTTAGCCCGCCTGTTTGGACAATCAAGTCCCTAACCAGTGCGATATCTGTGTCGCGCGGTGTGCAGAAAGTGAGCGAGTTAGTGATAAAGGCTATTGTTGACTGCGTCTGGACGTATGCAAAGAGATTCTCTCGAAGCTCTGAGAACACCTACAAATTTTACGGCGCAAACACGGCTGTTGATGGGTATCCATTTAAGCGGCGCCATCTCCGTGTATGCGCTTGGAGTAAATCTAACACCGGTCTGACCAGTGGCTTGAGTCGCAGGGTCTCAAGAAAAACGCATATTGTACGTACACGGTGAAGCGGCCGATGGAGACTGCGCTAGGACTATGAAGCCCCGTTTCAACAAGACAACAAATATAGATGGCGATGGTAGAAAATTTATGTGTACGAGTTGCCTACTGACCTATCTGCACAAGTGCTCAAACAGGAAGCAAGCTTAAATAATGTTCGGAAGACAAGTGGGAAATTGTCAGCTAGATAAAGAGACCACATTGGTGTTTGACATATCGTCGATCCACTATCATCGCGAACAGAGAAAGAGCGGGTATATAATATGTGTCCGAATCCAAATGGTAGGAGGGAGGGTTAATGGGTAGAGAATTTGTTAACAAAAGGGAGATGACACGGGTTGATTTGGTGCTGGAGAATGAGACAGGGAAGTAGAACGAATCGGTAACACCTCGGATAAAAGGTTATAGTAGGAACATCAGAGAAAATCCACAATTAATTTTCGTACAGAGGTTCACAAATGCATAACAATCCACTAAGTCGAACGCACCTTATAGAGGGAAGAACGACAATTGTCGGTCGGCAGCACATAGAACGATTCTTCAGAAGTTAGCTTAATAGAGAGTAAGTAACCTTACGAATAAAGACTTGTCATGAATAACTCAAGTTCCAAAACCGATTCGGTTTTTGACGGACAACCGTTGGAGAGGTCGGAGCTAAGGATATCTTCAACGTCCATAGCTAAATGAGTTAGTTTAGGCCTGTGGAACTGGGTCGAGATGCGATCAGCTTGTCTGCACGTCGTTCGTTCTGTCTCCGTTTGGAGTTCTTTGGGCGCCGAGTTCCTGGGAGTTGAAGGTTGACGAAAGCAACTGCTAACTTCAGCCTACTTCCAGAACTATCTGTCTCGATAACTGCCTTCACCATAGATTTTGAATCACTGCTGAGCAACAAGACAGATTGAATCAATCGGAAGTACCTATAGTTCGTGTGCTGGAACTCTAAACCCACGCACATTCTCGAAATACTGTGTCAATTCCTATTTTTTTTAATTCCAGTTTTGTGTTTATTCCTTAGTTATATAGCTCACAGTATATAACGTTTAAACTCATTACAGTGCCTTCTGGTCCGACTCATAGCCGGTAAGAGTGAGGCCGCTTGGAAGTATGAAATTGAGAAGCAGTAAGTTACAACTCATAACTTGAGTGGAAATATGTTAAGGAGGTACCAACGATATGTTTAAATATTTGTTAGGCAGACCCTCTTCTTTGGGTGATCCAATGGGTCCAACGCACACTTATGGTTGAGCAAGAGTCAATTATCGGACGTGATATTTTGCATAACCACCAACTCCACGATGCATTAACCGCCTTCTGGTAAGGGCAGGTTTACTCTGTATGTGGTGCCCATAGGAATGGACAGGGGAAATAGGTATCTGTCGACTCATCCTCACTGCCAGATCCATGTTAGCTCTCAATCTTCACCCAACTTCATGACAGGTCACCGCGGCTGACTTAAGTACTAACCAAGGTTGTCTATTCTTGCCGCTGTTTTCATTGTTTACCATTGCATTTTGGTGTTTCTGTTAAGAAGCGTATCCTCTAACGAAACAGGCGAGAAGAATGGTGCAATATCGATTGAGCCAATCTTGAAGGTAGTATCACCTGCGAGTTTATTCAATTCTACAGGTGGAATGGAACGCCAGCCGTCTTGAGCAAAGCCGGAATAGTTCCGTCCGCAGATTACGTGTCGACTGGATGGATCTGTTTTAGTCCAATTAGGCAATTGGCTGTGTGACCGGATACCTCCACTCTTCAGCTCCAACTGAATTGTTTTTTCCTTGTTTGCTTGCTGACGTCCCCATAACATGATTCGTCCTAACGCTACGATTACCACCTACAGTCGTTCCGTCTCATTCGTCTTGTGTTTTGAATATTTTGTATGGCAGTAGTTTGACATATATATTCAGAGCCCCATGGTCTAGTCTGTGACTCGTTCTCAATAAACGGTGGTGGTCACGTTATTTTGTTGGGATGGTATTTAAGTTGTATGATTAGGTGTGTAATAAAACGGACAAACCAATAGCTTTAGACATCACTTAACCAACCAAGTTTATTTCTGTTCACAGAAATTCGTAGTTTAGTGCCGCATTCCCACTGAAGGCCTAAAGTTACCAGTTGCAGACGAAACAAAATTACCACCTTTTGAAGAACAATCCATAATGCCACAGCAAGTAACGAAAGTAACCAAGGATAATGTAGCCAACTGAGTGATATGGAAAATGGCTGATCGTGATGCCGGAGATATGAAACTAGAAAATTCACTTTTAATGGGATCAAAAACCAAGTGCACCCGATGGCGAAAAAAGTAAGCAGGAGAAAGATCACCGCCATGAGACTTGCAATAAGTGGACACATTACGCCTGTGACGAAGAGGTCTCAGTTCTATAATACAATTATACAATTAATAGGGGCATCCGGTGGCAGTCAGTTGACGTTCTGGGAGTATCCATACTGGCAAGCAGGGAAGTCGGCAGTTGTTGAATTTCCCCATACAAGCGGGGCGGCAAAGGTAACCATTAGTGTGTCCACAGTAGAGTCTGAACAACACTGTTACAAGTTCATCTCGGGGAAAGCTTGTTTCAACCCTGTTTCCTTTAGTATTGTAGTGACCAGCGATCGTGTGGCTTCTCTAAGGATCCCGGCTGCAACCGTGTTTTCCTGCTTGTTTGTTCTGTACGCATGATTCCGTGTATGCTTGCAATAGAAGGCCTGATACGAACTCAATGCCGCTTTCTTCAGTCGTCCAGCTAATTGCACGCATCGAATGCTTGCCCTTTTTCTTAACGACTCATGTGTTATTTCATTCTTCAAGGTCGTTTAACCCGAACCTATTCGAGCGTTGTTTAACGCACTCGAAGGTTCCACGCACTTTTGAGCGCCGCCGAGTGGGCTGTGGCCCACCTCGCGATTCTTTTCTTTCTTCTCTTGGTTGCTGTCGTTGGTCCAAGACTAGGCTAGAACTAAATACTTATCATATTTCCAAATATTGCTGGAAATATACGGTTTGTTTCCAAACCCTGCTGTGTTCTCTAGTTCGATGCCTGTTGGGACTACGTTGCGATTGCTCTTCAGGAAAGGTGTATTAAATTGTTAGTGGACGACGGTCTAGCGCATACCCACTTGTCCACTACAGTATCGAGAGTGGCATCACCAATGGATGTAACCAATGAAGAAAATAAACGAGATCACACAGAGGGCATGTTTGAGATGGCACACCGGTTGACTCGATAATTATTGTCATTCACAACCCAAAACATGAAAGGATAGAACCGACATGAAAAGAAGCGCCAACCAATGTCCCGAAGAAATAAAAAAAAGCCGTTGGCGTTGATTGCAACTTTCCACCAAACGTAGTAATGATACGCGTCGTCGATAAGGGCACAAATACCAAGTCAAACAAAACACCAGCTTGAACAGCCTAATCGACCTCGACATCCACGAAGGCCGAGTCAAACCTCCTGAAGTACGAGACACGGATTACTTACTACAACCAGCCGAGGTTTGTACATTGCCGAGGTTGGATAAAAGGTAGCACACTCGAATCTTCAGGTTTTTTGAAGATGAAGTTTCGAATGACAAACCGGTTATCTATACCAGTCCCTTGAGCATGCTCAGTTAAGTACAAAAACTGGTGCTATATACCTCCACACTCAGTGGCACCAGGTATAATCATGTCAGACGTTTGTACGACTTACCTCTGAATCAACGCAAGGGTCCAAGACAAAACGGTAGCGAAAACAGTCGGCAAGATATGACACTATAGGACGTCCATGAGGCATGTAACACCATACCGGTGCCCGGCTTTGTTAGCTCAAGACCACTGGGGGGCCGCAACATTGCAGCTTAACATCTAACTGAGGGCTAACTGCGAAGTAACCTGAAATTGCCTGGCAGACTAGCAGTTGCAGAAGGTCAGAGGTGGTGTTACGAGAGCTTGCTGGGTGCAAAATTAACAGCCGGGCCTCTTGTAAAATGTCATAAGGTATTTTTAACGGCAGAATGATACAGTGCATTCCTTCCCATCACCAAAAGACTACAAATACCTTCACTGGCAGTACAAGTATTCCGGGATGGTGGGAAGGGGACATCTTCCTTCTCCAGTAACAATATGTATTAAGGGAAAGGCGTACGAATCGTCGCGGTGGTCATTTGTTTATAAGGGGTACGAGAAGTGCATCGAGAACCCTGAACGAATGGACCGCAGCCCATGGGAGTATGAAAAAATACGGTCTCCCGCTCACGGCAATAGGAGGCGAATGTGGTAACAACAAAATGCAGATATACTGCGTTGGACCAGCCATGTCTGATAAATCTTCGATATACTGGAAGGTTTCCATCGTAACCTCATAAGAGATGTACAGGATATTCTGTTTGAACAGATAAAATCAGAAGGGCACACGGACCGAACGATCAGTCACCGTCGTCTACTGGACAACAAACAGCATATCGCGATCCACGAGTTGGATTTTTGAAGGAAATAATTATAATCAGCATCAAATGGAGTGAGACATCAGCGGTTTGCCATCAGGTTCAACTGCTATACAACGATGAGGAAAAGAGCAAGCCTCAGAGTTATGACTGAGGTCAAACCAAGCCACCTGTTGTAGATGCAAGAATTACCAACTCCCCTCTTAAATATATGAAATGTTAACAAATGACCCCAGCACAGAAGGATCGTCTGCGTCGTTCACATGAGTTGTAGGAATTGAGTCAAAACCTCCGTTAACAACTTCTCATCTTCTTCGAAAAATACCTGCACGAGAACGTCCGCGTCAGAAGCCCTGCTGACAACCGAAATATAATAGCAGACCTCACTCTAGGTGGGTGGTTCTATATCTATTGACCAGAAGCCGACATTGCAAGTTAGCGGCGGTAACACAATGGGAGTAGGAGGCCAGCTAAATTGACTCTTAGTGCCCCATCCAACGGTCTAACCTTCTGAACTTCTTATAGATTTGCCAGCAGACGGTCGCCATGGACCAGTAGCACGGATGAGCTTGAAGATTCTACTGGCATTCCAATAAGCAAGGACACATTTATTTTCCTCAACATTTTTCGTCAGCCAAATGTCACCATCAGTGATGAGGTCACGCTTAGGCTTCCTATAGATATTCCTACCAAACTTGTTAACCGAAATGCCAGGAGGAATTTTCCGTCTGTCACTTAACAATTTCAGGGATTTCTGAGATCCAATATTTGTTTGACTTATGAACCACGGTGCTGTATGCGACGGCCCCCGTGAGGTTTGGTTCCAGCAGCTATCAGGATATTCGAAGTGAGAACTGTTAATTCTGCGTTCCAGGCTAGTTTGGTAAGTACGTTTTGTCGACGGCATGGCCAATTTCTCAACAAGCATGCGTCGCTGCCAGTGAGGTCGAAGCTCAGAAAAAATGGGAACGAAACGACAACGTACCAACGCATGATGCGACTCCAAGTGTGTGCTCCAATAAGAACCAAAGTTCTGAATGCAGCCCAGCCAAACATAACACCTATGTGGCCTATCTGAGACCAGGTCAGCTTCGCAGAAGGAGGGCGCCAAGAATAACAACGAGGCACATGGTATCTGAAGCTAACAATGATTGAACATAGACTGTGCCCAACGCAAGATTGCAACAGCTGTCCATCATTATCCGAACCATATGATGTCCACCCACACCTGCCACGCAGACGAGGCTCAAGCCCACCAAGGCGGCCGACCTAGATGATCATATTTACGGCCAGAATAACTGCAAGAATCATGTGTCAACTTGACGGGAGCGGCCAGATCCAAGTGAAAGAAGTCCTTGACTCTAACGTCATTGCAATCAACTAAAGCAGAAACAGACACAATGAAAAGATCTGTGAAAAGTTGATATGTTGAAGCGACCTTGACAGATCCCCCAAAATGAATGGTGCAGAGTGTACTGTTAACAGAAATCCAACCCATCAATGCAGCTGTGGCCGTCGTGCTGAGGACCATACACGCTTCAGCCTGACCGGTGATAGCGGCCGTGGAATCACCCAAAATGTACAACCAGCATCGGGTGGACAGTACGGGTGCAGTCAGTTCAATACGCTGACCAATGTTCTGGATGGTAGTCTCTGAAATGCAGCAGGTATCGGTATTTACTAAGTTTAACGTTTTTGTGAGAGCGATCTGTTGAGCTATCTGTTTTAGAGTGTGAACGTTTGAAGTAGCTATATTAATTCGCATCCTAGGTGTAAGCAAGAGAAGAGGGGTACTGAAACTGGATCACAAGAGATGCGACCTACCAACAGTGTTACTATGACTAGCTATTTCTATTGTAAGACTTGCATAATAATTACCATAAATGGGGGTCGAGAGGGACCTGATAGCTACATTGGATAGAACAGTGGGGAAGTGGTCAACAGTAGTGTTTTCATCTATACACTATGTTGCATGCAACACATAGGGAGACCCAGGTCATAGTACGAGATGACCAGTGCAGTATGAAATTACTGGTGTTGTGGGTACTCATGGCTGTATGTCGGCTGAAAAAATGCCAAGACAGACCTAGATAGGACGACTAGGGTTCTCCGTGGAAACCTTTGGCTCGAAAACACGTACCGCATGGCAACGGATGTGCGATAGTGTACCAAACCTAGTACGCTTTCCGGTAAGAGATGTTAACCTTCTTCCAACTACCAACCTAAAAAACCAAGAGTCTAGTTTGTCAGACATATGCCTATTGACTTGCCTGGTGTGAGTGACGCTTTCGGTGTAACCGTCACACCGTGTAGGTTGGCCCAAGAGGTCACCAAGAAGCGCAAGCCGTCACACCGCGTCAGGGACCAGTCTTGTTGTGACGGGGCTAATGTATTCTGCTGGGCATTATGTGGAGTTTGTCGTATAACTCCAGTTGATACGATCGCACGCGTAGATTGAGTTTTTCATCTTCATCAGATAATGTTCTACGATGCTGTCAAGACGAAGGAATGTACCGATTTAGTAGTCTATTAAGACTTTCCCGATTGTCTCAGACGTATCCAACTGATAGGGTATTCCAACTGTAGCGATTTAACTTGTCCTATCTTCTTCGTTTGATAATATCACAGGTGTGGTTATCTACTTATTGATGAGCGATTTTGGAAACATCCCGTAACACTGTAACCAAACAAATAAGTCCCCGTTCATAGATGGCAGATTTTTCTGGACCTAGTAGCTAATGATGAGATAAGTGCACGTTTGACGTACCGCATGTGATCTGAGCCAAAATTTAGGCATCAGTCAGAGTTATTTGATTTGCGGTGGATGGCAACATTGAGCATTTGTTGTTGGCTTGAAGTCAGCTGATAGTCTAGGAAACTTATAACTCTGTGTTCGTTTTCTAAATCCATTGTGGGATAAAAGTTGCTGAATTGCTCGTTAAGATAGTGGATGATTAGAAAGTCAGCAAAATTGCCAGGTGCTAGAGAAAGTACTCTCTGTGGCAATTCACATAACGAATTAAAGGATAGTCGTACATTTACATGTAGCCTGAACGTAGATATTGAGGCATGGCTAAAAAGTTATTGCAGTGGAAACCGCCACGCATCACATAACTTTCAGACTTACCCGTGCAACTGGCTCGGTGCATCCGACAGTCAGTAAAACTACCAATGCGGGAGACCGCCTGTTCGCTCATGTTAAGTACAAAAAGTTAAACTATTTCGCGGAATTTGGGAAGACCCCAGTGTCCGCCGGGTTAGCAGCATAGGCATGCAATGATGAGCTGTGATTAGTGGGCTAGGAATCACCTATCAAGGGGCGACTGTATCTTGTCTGTCAAACGCAATAGGGCTGTGGCCCAAATGATCTCGAACTCACCTTTTTTAAAGAAGGTGGATCATCACTGGAGCGTTTGATTCAATAAGGATGAGTGATGGTATCTTTCAATACTAAGGTTACTCGACAGAAACTACAGTGGTGAAGAAGATAATCGGAGGCTCTGGCGAACACCATGGGAGAAGTAGCAGCATCATCACCGTCAGCCTTGAGCCTGCCCAGAAGGTACTGTGGTTTGGGCTGTCACTCACCTTAACAGTGACGTTATACCCTGGAAGAACACGTTACTATGGGAACTTTCACCTCGTCAGCTTGTAATGCTGCTGATGAGATATCAACGAGGATAGCAAAGACATCAATAGCCTCTGCCAGCCTTCGTCACGCGCGGCGTCGGAAAGACGTCAGGTTGTCGCTGAAAGGAAGAATACGTAACGCTTGTGTCTGTTTTGCTCTGTGGATCCACTGATAACAAAGGTTCTAACGTCTACCAAAACGGTGTTCACTCACTGCATCTTGGGATACAGACATTAGAGAGGAAAGGGCAAGGTTTTTTTCTTGGACGAAGCAGAGCAGATAGGTGTCGCCATGAACAAAATGCCAGAACATTAAAAAAGCCTCCAGGAGTAAGGAACACAGGCTCCAAAATTGAAACTGCTTGTCAACGAAGTTTGTTGCCCTACTTGACGGATAGCATGGGTATTAACAGTTCACCAATCTTTACGTTCTTAGAAAAGAGTTAGCACACGAAAAATCACCTAAAAGTATACGGAAGTCGAAAGAATTGAGAGACGAAATAGAAGTTGAAAATGCTTCAGTGATGCCACTATTGATAGAATAACACATTTATTTGGCAGTCCAACGGCAGTGAACAAAACGCGGATGGTTAATCTCGAATAATATTGCGCATAACAGATTTATTCAATTACTAGGGGATGACACTGCAGGTTTTTGTACAGGACTGGATACTAACGCGGCGGTTATTATTCAGTAACGTAAGGTACCACAGCAATTCAATCGAGAAAATATAGGGACATCTCGATGTCCACGAACGGTCTTTCGTGCTGATAGACGAGGCGATACTAGACTAGCTTACGGGGAGCAATAATTTGATCGGTGCGTTAAAGGTTTATGCGAAACCCAGCTTGATCTTCGCAGTGCTACTTATTAACGTTTTCGTGATGGCTCACAGTGAGGACCAGACACCGACACCCAACGCGCAGCTGAATTAATGCTAAATCTTCTTTGGTTACAAGATGTGCTGGAGGTGTAGTGGCGACCCTAGTTATTCATTATTAGAGTCACGATTGTCGTTTGTACACTTTTTGCTGTGAACTTTCGTATACAACTAAACACTTGTCTGGAAGGGTAGGGATACCGATAAGTAACCCGTTCACTCGAACATACGACTCACACCGCGTGCTCGTTCATCGTTCCACTATACTATCGTTTCGTACCATTACTCAATCGCTCGCACGTCGACTTCGTTTGTCGGCAATATATCCACTGTTTAATCAGTGCATTATTCTCAGCCATTCGTTTCGGTTTGCTTGAGCCTGTTAGGTGGTGATTCCGCTTAAGTGATATATTATGGTGTAGATTCGGGTCCACTGAGCCATTTTTTCCCCAACAGTACGTTTGGCTGCGGGTAGTGTACAAGTATATATATATATATAACATATCTCGTTCAAATTCGCTCAGTCGTTATGAATATTAAAGAAGTCGAATCGGAATTTTCGTCCACCTTATTGCTGACTCTGTTAGCCGTCCTCGCTTTTTGAGCGCTCAATCCAGAGTTGCGGTTCATCGTTTTCGAAAGAGTTAAGCAAACGGTGTACGGCAATTGATTCTGATAAGATTTATCAACTTATGTCACGCCTTTCCCGCGATATGCTGAACCTTGTTGGTGACATCTTACCGGGTTCCGTAACCGAAAACTGAGTCTACTAAACAAACAATTATTAAAGGAACACAGCCGTCCGATAAAATGCGTCTTGAACAATTCTTCCGCAGGTTACAGTTGAGCAACAAAAAGCCCTTAGTTCTTCAAGACACGCGATAGGTAGCGGGTAAATCCTAGTTACTACAGCTTCTTTTGCAAGAGTTGGAAATGCAACGACTTCTTGAGTAAATAGAGGGACTTGTTGTCCGCGTTACTTTAACATCCGTAGGGTTACCTGGCAGCTCTGGTCGACGCTAACCACGAACGTTTTTGAGGTACTGCGCAATCATCATTAGCTAGGCAAGCAGTTACCTACAACAATTCTGCGGATAGGTTACTGGACACGAAAAACACCGAAATAGCAGATCTGCGTAAGGTACCTAACGAACACCGTAAACACAACCCATCGTAATCAAACATCGAAATAGCCCAGCTGGACGTGGGCTAGCGGATCTTCGTACTAAGTCACCATCCAAAATTCCTCTAACGCGTGCCCAATCGCCGGCCAGATCAGAGATTAACGGTCTTTGCTGGTACCATGAAACGTACGGTGAAAACGCCCGAGGACGCCGATCACTACGTAGCCGTCGGTGTAACAAACGTTTACACTAACACAGAGGCGCGCTTCGGTGATGACGGTCATAGGCCAGTCACAAACCGACCGCTTTTTCATTCTCAAAGATTCGACCTACAGAACGAATTTCCTAGTCTACATAGGAGGGAGGTTAGTGTCACCCCGCATTCAGCAAGACATCCGCCATTAGAATCCGGTACTACACACCGAACTGCAAACGGTACGCCCACTAGAACTTTCGACCACTGACTTTTAAGCATAAACCTTAACCCTGGCTGTGACTTTTGCTGAGTTTTCTCGTGAGTGACCTTACTTTCTCCATTACTGGCACCAATCTCTCCATACACTTCGATTTGCCGGATGATGCGAGTAGACCATGTCTAACTCATCACCACGAAACACGACGTTCGTGTTAATCACGAAGGACTGATCAGTCCACTACTGTCCGATCCCTACTTTATGAGCCTTATGAGGTCATCCGAATTCCCTCAGCTGATCCGACCAGCTAACGAACTACCAACCATGACAACCGACATCGCACATCACAATGTCACACGAGGTCGCCAGTTCGCAGTTGTTCATATCGATTAGTTATCGATAAGCTGAAAATGGCCCAAGCCGAGTTTGCGCATATGATTCGCCATGGTATTATTTGCCCGTCCAATAGTTCGTGGGCGTTGCACATGATACCCAAAAAGATGGATAACGACTGACCTCCACGCAGAATACCGGGCAGTGAATAACGCAACCACACTCGATAGGTATCCAATACCTCATATTCAAGACTTGACGGCAAACCTATCAGGAAGGCGGATATCCATCAAAATCGACTTGAAAACTGTCCATAACCACACACCAGTAGCCATCGAAAACACCTTGCAGACGGCAGTCATAACACCAACCTGACTTTCGAAACCTTTATGCATGCCGTTTGGTCCTAATAACGCCAATAAGACTTCGCAAAGTTTCACTCACAATATTCATCGTCGACTGGACGACAATTATACATGCTTGCATGATAATTCGGTCGATAGCTCATTAAAAGAACATTTCGCTCAAATTGACTGAAGGCATGTGGAAAGATCGCGAGGACTAATTGGTCGAACAATCGCATGAGATGGAAAAAGCCTTCCTATCTGGGAATAGCAAAAGGCTTTTATCCCTGATCCGTGGTTGAACTGCCAGGCAAATTAGCGTGTGACACCATATGTGGAAAAGATGGTTCACTTATCACCAGTCAATCGCGCTGACTTGATAGGCGGGCTGAACATTTTGAAGAGCAGTTCAGCTGGCCTCAACCAGATCATGTGGACGACGGGACCCGATCGGTCAGTTACTGCATTCCAGACGGTCCTCCGTCGGAAGCAGAAGTGGTCCTGGAGCTCAAGTTATTGAAACGTAATAAGGCTCCCGGTCCGGACCTCCTCCCTCCTTCACTTTTCGAGGATAGTGGGGAGAGGTTGATATAAGAACTGACAAAACTCCTCCAGACGATCTGGGAGACTGAAGAGGTGCCTCGTGATTGGTGCCTATCAACAGTGATTCCCGTTTTCAAAAAGGGGGCTCGAAGTCTATGTGACAACCACTGAGACATCAGTTTGGTGTCAATTGCTTCTAAGTTACTTACTGATCTCACTTTACGTCGGCTCACTAAGCTCAGAGAAAGCCAGATACGTGGAGAACAGGCAGGATTTCGATCCGATCGAGGGTGTGTTGATCATATTTTTACCTTGAGACGGATCTTGGAACATCGGCACTGTTACAGACAGTCGACAATCATGGTCCATTTGGACCTAAGGGCTATTTTCGACTCAGTTGTTCGTAACGTTCTCTGGAGCTGACTTCTTCCAAATGGAGTACCAGAGAAATACGTGAATCCATTGAGATCACTGTATGCTCACTATGCAAGCAAGGTGAGAGTTTATGGACAACTGTCTCGGGCGTTCTTCACTTTTAATGGTGTTCGTCAAGGGGTGTCCGATTTCCTCCTTCCTGTTCAATTTTGTCATGGACAACATTCTGGAGGGTGCCCTTCGCGAATCTAGTGGGCTTGGAGTTGAGCTCCTTCCTGGCGCTAGATTGGCCGATCTAGAGCGTGCGGACGACATTGTTTTACTTAGCCCCTCTGCTGAAAACATGCAGACCATACTGAACAGGTTGAGCGACCAAGCTGGTTTGTATGGAATGCGATTCGCACCTCCAAAGCGCAGTGCTGTTTCAAGACTGGGCCACTCCCATTCCTACTTTCTTTATTGCAGGTAATTCGCTTGAGACTGTGAACAGTTTCACGTAATTGGATAGCACTATCTCGTCAGCCTGTAATATTGCTGATGAGATATCAACGAGGACAGCAAGGGCACTAGTTGCCTTTTCCAAACTGCGTCATCTGGTGGCGTCGAAAAGACGTCCGGTTGTCGCTGAAAGGAAGGGTATATAATGCCTGTGTGCGCTCCATTTCGTTTTATGGTTCGGAAACGTGGCCTGTTCACAAAGAAGATATTAACAGGCTTGCTGTGTTTGACCATCGTTGTCTCCGCCAATTGGCCCATATTGAGTGGACTGATCGTGTGAGCAGTTCGCCGGCGCGTATTCCGGAACGCTCGGGATGCGCGATCAATTGGTCACCCAGTCACGGTACACAGCTTGCGATGGTTGGGTCACGTACTCCGTATGCCATCTGATCGTTTACCGTACCGAGCATCCTAAACTGAGACCAACAACAGTTGGGTAAAACCACGTGGTGGTCAACCGACAACGTGGTAACCAAATATGAAGTCCTTGACTGCTGTACTGAGCAAAGTGGGTAGGTGTCGCCTGCCTGGTTGAGGTCCTCGTGATCACTCAAATCGCTGGTTAGAGACGCTATCCGAGACGGCAGTGTGTCGCAATCAATGGCTTATCTGTATCCATACTATTTCTAGTTATTCCGCTTAGTCTTCTTCCAATAATGTTAAACCTTCTTAGTAACGTTTTCTTTTAGGATCTTCCACAGTGCCTTTTGGTCAGGCTCATGGCTGTTATGATGATGATAGTACACGTCTGTGTTTAGGCGACTCTGGAAGTGTGGACCGATCGACTGAATCGAACTCACCTTTATAGTCAAGTTGTTGGCTGGTGATACGTATGACACTAGACCAGAATGTGGCGAAGACTGGGAATTCGACCGATACATCTTTGTCCAGAACGAACCTCTCACGTTCTTTCGTAAAATGTGCTTCCAAATTGCAACGAGCTGACAAAGTAAAATGGATGCCAGAACCCTAGCAGTCACTGAGGTATAGCTAGGTTTCGCAAGAACCTGTGATATCTTTCTTGAATATAGGAATTACTATCGCGTGACCCCGAAACAATGGGATGGTCTCCGTCGTCCACACAAGTTAAAACAGCCGAGTCAAGCGCTCGACTAACAACTCTATATCTTCTTTGAAAATTCCCGGCACAAGATAATCTGGACCAGCAGCCCCACTATGATTGAGAGCCAAAAGGCAATTGCGATCCTCATTCCCAGTGGGTGGTTCCAAATCTACCGACCAGGGTGCTACATCACAAGTTTGTGGCGGCAACATAATGGAATCACCAGGATAGCTAAATTGACCCTCAAAGTGTTCCGATCTTCTAAACTTATAAATTAGTGTGCCATCTATCTCGCTGATAGATTCATTGACAGACAGTCGCCTGGGACCAGTGGTACAGATCAGCTTAAAGAGTTGGCCGGTGTTCCCTGAAACAAAGGCGGTTTCCACTTACTCAACATTTTTCACTAACCAAGCCTCACGATCAGCCTCTAGAATACGGTTCAGTTTCCTA